>JAABKK020013235.1:0-16001 GCA_011634745.2 Catotricha subobsoleta
GTTTGTTAAAGTGTTACGCCGAGTTATGTTGGGGTGGGGGGGAGTATCTATCGATGTTACATAACATCATTTTTTAATTTAAAAATTTGGATATTCCGTTACGTAACTAGGGGGGTTACGAATTGTTATAATGGGGTGGTGTTAAAAAATGGTTAAATTCGTGTTACGTAATATATGAACAGCGCCAAAGGAAGGGCGTGCCTTAATAATGTCGCTGCAATGCAGTAAAGGCATCAATGTCAACTGAAAACTTTAGTACCATGTCTTTTGAAGATATTTCAATTATGTAGCTGAGATAATCTCCTGAATATATTCATATTAGCAATATTAAATGTTTGCTGGGCTAATAAATTCATCACCTACATTACAAAAACAAAAAAAAATTGTTCACATGGAAATGTTTTGCAATAATTTCACTTCCACACCACAGAAAACTCCGCAATTTTCATAATAATTTCGAATACATAGTTTTACCAAACAATTTTAATTACAGTAGAACTCTGTTAAACTTTGTATGAGAGTAACAAAAAAAAGAAGACTTTTTTTTTTCGAATACAGAGAAAAAACGAATAATAAATAAAACAGCTCAATTCCAGCAACCAAAAATTTCCAATCCAAATTATATAAAACTTTCGATTATCTGTAACGTGAATAATTTTCTTAGCCGGATAGATAATAAATAAAAATAATACTAAATCGAAGAACATAAAGTATAAAAAAAAACCCATTAATTTCTTTTGGTTTTTACTCAAAAATAACACTATTGTTCAACAAAATACCATCAACAATGCATTGTGTTCTAAGAATGCTTAAATTTTTATTTTTATCATCCATCCACCGCTATCCGTTCATTATGTTTGAAATCACGTTTACTATTATCATGAAATCATTATTAATTTTTTTTTCAACTGGTTAAATCGTATAAACGTTTTATTAGAATTTTAATTTTTATTTACAATAGAATAGATTTTTCTATCTATTGAATCAAAATTTGTTCGTGAAGTGAAAATGAAAACATCGCGTAAAAAAGTGATAGTAAAAGTTAAAAGATCATATGATTTTTATGATGATAATGCAAGGTGACAATGATTTTGTAGTTTGTTTGGGCTATTGAAAAAAAAAAAAACAGAAAAAAAATTAATTAAATTTTACGGCCGCGCATGAAGATGCAAAAATGAATATGTGGGTCGCGCGCGAAATATCAAAATCATAAAAATTGAAATATTTTCGCATTTACATAATCGCACACAACACCCAAATATTTTGCTTTATTGGCTGATTAAGCATCGCTAAATTAAAATGTATTTACAAAAGAAAAAAATTTATTAAAATATGTAATAATCGATTAAAATGTAAAATAGTCGCGCGGTTAGATTAGGTGGCTCAAGCGGTAATAAATTTCAACAGAACAGCTCTTTTTTTTTCAACGTATGGTTTTAAGTCCTAGACCAATAAACGCGACACGAAATAAACTATTAGAAACATTCGGTGATTATTTTCTTTATTCTCTAAATCTTATCTGCATTTCATCAACGCTTTTTTTCTTTTTTTTTTTTGTAACTTCTATTTAGTAAATAGAAATGTGTGTTTGATTAATAATCGTTCAAATGCATTGCATAAGAAATTTCTTAATTCTTTTTTTCTATCGTCATATTTTGGTGTTGAATTTAAGTCATGCACTCATTTCAATTTAGCGATTATTTTCATTAAAATCTGTTGTTACTTTCGTGGGCTTCAAATCGAAGTGGCAATGTGTTGGAATATGTTATGAGGCGAGATGATGACACATGAAACCGCAAAATTCCAGAAATGAGAGGAGAAGAAATAGTTCGTCCACCATTGAGATGGTGTGATGTGCATAAAAGTGGCTAATCAAGATAAGTAGACAATTATTTAGACATGTATACCGGTCAACAGGGTGAAGTGGAGGGCCTCTGATGAGACTTATATCAAGCAGTGGAGAAAAAAAACGGACTTTGTGATTCATATAGGGCAGGAATATAAGATACAGTAAATCTTCATAGAATTATGGGTAATTACATGCATTATCAATATTAGATATCGTCGGTTGTTTTTATCACGAACATAATTTGACGAATAAATTAAAAACTCATACAACCAACGTACAAAAAAAAAACAAACAGATGATAATATTATAATATTGGATTATCAATTACTTGGCATTGTTTGAATTAAAATAGAGTAGAAATAAATAAATGCTTAACAATTCGAACTTTTATCAAATTGTAGGTGATTTATTTATGATTATTTCATTAATTTATTGACAATAAAAGAAAAACTTTTTATTATTAATAAAAAAAAAACAAAAAAAAAACGATTTGGAATGTCGAATTAAAAAATTGTTTTTTTTTTCCAACACCTCATCAAAATTATTTACATTAAAATTATCAAATCACTTGAACAATAATAACATAAAACTACATTTCATTTTGAAAATTACGTTTGTTCCTCAATAAACTTGGCGGCGGCTACGCATCGTTTATTATGAACAAGAAATGTAATAAATTCGAAAGAAAAAAATCAGTAATATCACAATTTATAAATCGGAGTCAACTACCCATGAATTATGTCTCAATAATACAACAATAATCATAAAAAAAAAACAAATCAAAATAAACAACAAAAAGATTTCTTTTTAAAAACGCTACGCATTTTTGAGGAAAAAATATTACCTTTCAGGTGTGATATCAAAACGACGAAAAAAAAAACATATAAAATAAAAGTAAAACTTTTTTTTTTCTGTGACAATTTTAATTTGAACCTGATTAACTTTTAGTATTAATTCAATTATTTTCTTTTTTTTTATTATAAGCTTTGTATTCTTTTTTTATATTTGTTGAAATTCTGGTATCATGATATTAAAAAAAAAAAACAAAAAAAAAATTGGTCAATTTAAGCTGAAAATTGAGAGCGTTCACACATTTTTCTTTTTATTTGACTAATAAAATTTGAAAAAAAAATATGAAATTTTCGTTTATTTCAGATCGCATAATAATACCTATATATATATGCCATTTAAACACTTTTATGTAAACATATATCAACAATGTTAAACTGGATTTATTTTTTGTCTAAATTTGAATACAAAATCATTTCATAAAAATTCAATTTTCGTATTAACATGTAAGAGTCAAAAATTCTCCCAGAAAGTAAACAAAATTGATTTATTTTTCTTTTAAATCAGCTTAAAAGGTAATATTATTTCATTCTACAATATCGTATGTAGTATATATGGAGTTACTATTTTTTTTATAGTTTCAACATAAAATCGATATTACTCGTTTCATCCTTCAAAAATTAGAGTTATTTTGTCCCATAAGTATCCGCTCACTGTAATTACATACTCAGGAAAGACTTAGACTTATACACTATCTAAAACAATCAAAGTGTCATCTACTCTAGCTATTGACTTTAGATCAGAGAGGCGAACTTTTTCCATTTTTGAGGGTTCGGTTTTTTGGGTTCGGTTCTTGAAATTTGAAAAGCAGAGTTCGATTCTTTGGGTTCGGTTCTGAAAATTAAATTTAAGGGTTCGGTTCTAAAATAAAGCGAAAAAAGTGAGGTTCTTGGGGCTCGGTTTGGTTCGGTTCGGTTCAGGTTGTTAATTTTTAGTAAAAAATGCTTAAATTTTTTTTATTTTTATAAGGGTTCGGTTTCTTGGGTTCTTAAAATTAAAGGTTCGGTTCTGAAAATAAAAAGAGGAGGTTCGGTTCTAAAATCGAAAAAAGTGAGGTTCTTGGGGTTCGGTTCGGTTCGGTTCGCCTCTCTGCTTTAGAGTGTCTCCAAAATATTCTATAGGTCATATCAATGGCTTAATATTAAGAAAAGATGAGTTAAAGAATAAAACCACACAAAAATAATAATTTTCTTTGTGTTAATTATTATTCATCATTTGAATGGCTTAATGTTAATTGGAACCAATCTTACATTTCAATGCTAAGCGATTTTGATTCGTATTGAAATGTAGCATAGCTGATAATATTGCTTGGCATCGAAATATAAGATACACAGACCCCTATTAACATTAAACCGTCGATATATGAAATTATCAATAATTTAAAAAAAAAAATGTATATCTTGCATTATCTATCATAAAACAAAATATTTAAAAGCAATATCTAAATTTGATATCTTTTAATGATTATAGTTTTTGCATTCATATTTGTTGAATTTGTGTTTCATTAATTTGTATGCAGAAAATGTCAAGAAATTTGACTTTAAATATTCTAAAAATAAACTATATATGTTACTGAAATGGTTGAATTCATTTTTATAAGCACAGAAACTGCACGCTAATACAAACTCACTGTTTAAATCAACTTATTCATTTATTTATTCAATCGATTTGTATATCGGTGTTAAAAGCAACGATGACATTTCATATATATCAAGAAAGTTGGATGTTAAGTAACTGAGAAACTACAATACGTGGTTAGAGGTTAGTTAAGAAAAAAAAAAAGAAGCCAAAACCGTTTTAATTGAAAAGAAAATTATTAAATTGAAAATAATTTTTATTTAAAACAATATAATGAATTTTTTTGGGATGACGCAACCGAAAAACAAAAAAACTTTTGCATATGTTTTCAATCATTTGAAATTTACATTTTTAAAACCTATATCAAATTTGATAGAGAACCTTGAAAATTCTTCATCATTATTAATTTTGACAAACCCATGATAAAACATTGATTTATTTCCAAAAAATTATATGACTATATTTAATTTTTGAATAGCCAACAAAGAATATCATTTAAATAAAAGAAAAAAAAACACAAAAAATAAAAAACATTCTAAGGCGAGTTACCCAACAGTGTTTTTTTTTTTTTTATTGTTTTTGTATTAAGAACAAACTTCAATATCAGTCACGAAATTTATTCTGTGCATAAATAATTAAACGGTTTTTGTTAACATAGTTTTTCAAAACCTGGAGTTTTATGTGATATCATAAATGATGTTTTTTTTTTAAATATATTTTTCTGATGATTTTTGCATTTTTTTGACAAATATACGGAAAAAAAAATGATTTATAAATATTTCTAGAATAAATTATTGGACATTTATTACTAAAAAAACAAAAAAAAAAATATCGACAAATATTTTTCATAATATAAGAACTAACTGTTTACCATTTTATGTTTGTAACTTAAGAATTTAATTTTAGAAATCAATCAATTTTTCTTTAGTTTGACGGAGCAAAAAAAAAAAAAAACAAACATAATAACACTTAATGTGGGGATTTACATCACAATAGTATCATCACACACATCATGATGATAATTTTTGGTATAAAAACTCGTAAAATAGGTAAATAATTTTTCGATCAGTCATTAACTTGGTTATATAATTAAAATAATCAATTATTTCTCTCTCTCTCTCTCTCTCTCTTCATTTTAGTAATAAGACCTGGGCCAATCCATGTGTTTACTTTTAAATTTTCGATTGAATTAAAGTATACGCGCGTGCGCATATATATGCAAACAACCTAAAAACCAGAGGTGATGAGAGATGTATTTTTTAATTAAATTATAATTTTTATCTCAATCAAACATTTTTTATTTATATAGTCATAATTAATTCTTCCAAATGCATAATGATTTAATTGAAAATAATTTCCATCGTTAAAATATATAACTATCAACGTATACGGTTTTTTTTTTCGTTTCATTTTTTGTTTTTTTTTTTTATAATTTGAAGATTGCGTGTATGGTAAAGTTACATTGTTAGGCGTTCGATATTTAAATTATAATTTACAAAGAAAAAAGTAAAAAAACAAAAAAATACTATCACTGATATAGAAATATAATAATGTGCAGAGAGGCGAGTTTTAAATGTAAAAATTGCTTGCGTACCAAAGAATATGGTCATTGACTGTCGGAGGGGTGTACCTGTGCTGTGCAAAATGTGCATTAATGGTTGACTGCATTAATTTAATCAACAATTACACACATCTTCATGTTACAGATTAGTTCAATATAATAATCGTATAGAGAAAGAAGTAAATATAGAGATATCGCCGCAGTTAATTTGTAATTCGATATCTTTTTATAGTTTTATTTATTTATTTTTATCTTCATCACAGCTATATATAAATGAGTAATAGAGCGTATGCATGCACGTTGCTTTATTTATTTATTTACTTAAAATTTTCTAGTATTTGTTAATAGTTTTGTGTGTTTTTTTTGCATCGATTGACCGACCACCACACATTTGAAATGAATGCCAACAAATAATGAAACAATCAAAACACTTTTTTTCGATAAAATTAAATAACTTTTTGTCACTTTCATTTGTGTATTGTTTTGATGGCTATTACATAAAAAAAAAATACATTCGAATTAAACAAATAACAATTCCATGTTTTTCTATTCAGAGAACTGCTGCCGAACATGCTGCATTCGGGAAAAATTGATTTATGCAACTTTCGTTTTCCTTTAAAAATGAAAATATCATTGAATAAATGAATTATACAAATTTGGAAAATTCTTATAAGGAAAATTGGTAAAACGTCCAGACAAGACCCATTAAAATGTTAAAATATTTATACAACTATTCACAACTTTCGATTACATATTATAACAAATTCGCAACTCATAATAAAACTAAAACTGAAAACTAAATTGCTGACTAAAGTCAAATCGAAAATTCATTCAGTCAGCTTTCCATCATATTAAGAAAAAAATAATTAAAAAAAATAAAAAATAACTCTCAATTCAAAATGATAGAAAATAAGCAAAATCATAAATACATCCACGATCATCCTAGCATACGAACGCGAACAAATTATCTAAGCACTTCCATATTAGGGAAGTTGATTTTAAATAATTAACTTCTTTTTTTTTTTTTTATTTCTATTTAGATTTCTTCTATTTGTGCAGTCGCGTTTATGAAAATTGTCACATAATCGATTTAAGAAAAAATAGATTAAAACAAATAAACAAAAATAACTCATAAAATAGTAAAATGTTCTCCACTTTGACTATTTATTGTATCAGTTTTTGAGAGTTGGATGCATTTTAATTTAATTTTGTTTGTTTTTTGTTTGTTTTTTTTTTTATCTTTCATTTCTACAATTTTAAAACCACAAAATTTTTATGGAAAAATAATATAAATAATAAATCCATCAATATTGGATCGAAAATTTGTGTCGACATAAAAAATTCTATTTACAAATCGATTCATATTTTATCAACAAAATTATGTCATTTACAAAAATAACAAAATTAAAATAATGTTATGCATATAATGTGTATTTTCTGTAGATGGAACCCACCTTGAAAAATGAATGCAATTTCAACCCACCCAAAGAATATCGAAATACTAGAATTTTAATAAAAAACAAACAAACAAACAAAATATTTCATCATCAAATAGAAACAATTTTAACCAGAATTTAGTTTTGATTCCAACGGTTTTCATATAGTTTTTAGTAAAATATTATATTTCAATTCCTACCTGATTTAATAAACAGCAATAATCCAAGTATAAAATATATTCCAGATGGCAGCCTCATTTTCACTTTTCTTACAAAAACAATTTTTTCTTTTATTTCTGTTATTATTTTTTTTCTTTTTCTTTTTATTATTATTATCTGCAACACACACGCTCAAGAGCTCTCTTATATAAAATTATAAATCCAATTATGGCAGCAAAGAAAAATTATTAATTAAAAAAAAAAAAACACTTTTTTCAACCACACAAACAACTTCTTTTTCAATTGCACTTATCTAACATGAAAAAAAAAACACACACACTATCATGTGTTATACCTTATTTACAAGTTATTAATACGTTTTAATTGTGAAAAGTAAATTGAAAACAATAATTTATAAAATTTCTAATAACGAATTTATCGTCGTTTTTCTTTTAAATTCAAAAACTTCTTGCCGATTAATCGTGAAATCTATTGAAAAATAAAAATAAAATATTTATTTTTTTTTTAAAAAAAATTAAAACTGCGTCGATTAACTATAAGAAAATCTATTTTTTTTTTAATTAGAACTTTGCTTTTTATATTAAGTAGTTTTCTTGAATACAAACAAAAGTAAAAAAACGAAAAAAAAAAACAAATATCATGAGAAGCATTAACCGAAATTTTCACAAAATAGTTCTTTTTTCTTTTCTTTTCTTTTTTGTTATAATTAAATAAAAAATTATTACTTGTATGTATAGCCGCTTCAAAACATTCAAAAAATTTTGCGTATGGTAAGTGCTTCACAGTTGAGCACTTTTCTTCAACTAAATATGCTAAACAAACGGTGGAGCTGGTTGAGTGATGTAAAAAAAAAAAACTAACTAACTTGAAGAAGTGAAATGTCCAATTTGGTGTGTGAAAGTGGGGATCAAATAAAATAGCGCACTATATAGGCATTAAGCAGCAGCAGCAAAATATACGCAAAATGTTATGCTCTCTGTGTGTTTGTAAAGCAAGTAAAATAACCGAAGTAAGTATAAGTAATAATGTATTGCAGGTTTGTGGGGGTTCCATATCGGAAAAATCGCTTGTACTTGGCACAGCTAGATGTAACTGGTGCTTGATATTTTATTTATATATATGATTTATTGTTGGTTTGACCGTTTTTTTTTTCTTTCTTTTCTTCTTTGTTTTTACCTTCACGGTAGATGTACTCAGAGTATGTATGTATGTATATATGCTATGGTGCAGTGTGCTGTTTATTAGGTGCGCTGCTGCACAATATTATTTGTTGCAATAAAATGCAATTCAAAATGTGTCTTATTAATTTTATGATTAAATGAGAATATATGGTGTGTGCTCTAATATTAATAAATGTTTAAAATATAATTTAGCATTTGTATTATTTGAATTTGAATAATGAATTTATGATTTTATACATTTAAAATTATTACATACGATTTTTATGACATTAAAACAAAACAAAAATAAAACAAAAATTATGAACGATACAAATATGAGTTTATGTTATGCATTTGGTACATTTTACAATTTAATTAACATAAATATTGTATGTAAATATTATTTAAATCCTTTCAACCTACACAACAACAATGACCAAAAAAAAAAAAAAAAAATAAACGAAACAAAACAAAACCAAATAAAAATTTATTTCAAATTAGTTTACTGAAAGAGACATTCACATTATAAGTAATCATAATAGGCTTAATAGTCATATATGTACATGGGTATCTCAAGTGAATACATCCCAGTAAGCAAAGTACAGAACAGATCAAATTTAACTATGGAGCAGCTCATTTCTGTAGGCAAGTGATTCCATAAAATTCCAAATATCTCCAAAACATGTGGCCACTAACATCAATATTGTCCCACCCATGCGTGCGCACGAGGGGTAATTCCAACCGCCACCCCCACCCCCCCTTGAGAATTTTCCATCTATGGATTTTGGTCATAATAGTATCTTTTTTATGTATATGCTGTTGGTGTAACAACAACAATTTGGACAAAGCTACTTGGGCTAATTTCGTTTTGCACCTTATTTCTGGTCGAGGTGTAGTATCTTTCTTATGGTGTTCAACAGATTACATCCCTGAGATTGTGGAAAAATAGTTTCGTTTTCAAGTTTTCTGAAATTGGCTAAAGGGACAGCAGCCAAACAATAAGGGACAACGAGATTTTTGTCTCTTTTTTTTAAGAAAATATTTAGTTATTTATTTATTTTGCCAGCGGTATAGCACCTGAGGCTATTCAATATTACATATTACGAAAATGTACAATAAAATATCATTTCTTCATCACTATTACATATAATAAAAATATACAGCAAAATATAATTTCTTCATTAATATTCTTATTTAATTATAATAAAATTATTTCTTAATTAAATGACAAGGAAGGAAATAAAAAATGAGCATTTTTTTGAGGTATTAAAAATGCGTGACATACACGATTGAACAATTGTTAAACAAACATATACAAAGAAGGAACATTAGTATCATTAATAGTACAAACACACTTTACAGGCACAAGATGAATTACAACATATGTGGTTGCCACAATTATCACCGACACACCGTTTTTTCTTAAAACCAGTCAATTCACAATTCTCACATTTTGAGTCTGGATATTCATCAATATTATCAATGCACTTGGGCGTGCAAAACAGCTTATCATCATGCCATTCTGATTCTAATCGGTATCGTTCACACACTATTGTTTTGCAGCTTGCACATTTGTTCTTCTTAAACTCAACCAAGCTCCAACTTTGGCAATCGACTTCCACTCCCATTCCAATTAATTGTGGAGAAACCATAGAACTCGATGAAAATGAAGATATCTTTACCCCATCAATAGCGTTTAATTTCTTTTCTCTTATGCGTTGAGATGACCTAAACGCTATTTGTTGACGATTTAACATTTGTGGAGCCTTTATTGTCAACGGTTAGTCCCTTCACGACATTAAGATATCTTAAATATATTGTTGAGATTATCTCCGGTATATTTATATTATTCACGACTCAGTTCTGAATTGCTATAGCAATATCTTGAATACACGTAGCATATGCCTTCAATATTTACTGGGATATATCTTATGGCACACATACGACATACAAAACATACAAATAATTTCGAAAAGGTAACAAACAAATAATAAACAACATAAAATAAATTATCGAAAAGAAAAATTTTTGTTAAAGCAATATACGGAAATATGTTTAAAAGTAATTCAAAAAATGTTGAATATGCCGTTGATAAATTTTATTGTTTAAAAAGGCACATTGGGTAAATTGACAAAAAAAAAAAAAAAAAAAGAAACAAAATTTACCTTGCACCGTATTGTTACTTAACAACATAACATGGTTTTTGTGGCGAGCGGTTTAAAATATTTAATGGTATTACACTATTATTGTAAGTAAAATGATTTGACTACCACCGAACCATAGGATAAGACGTGTTGTGTTTATATTTAAATTTATTTTTAATTTGACCTCGTTATTTTATACAAAAATTATTAATATGGAATTATCATGAACGTCAAATCTGTGCCTGGCCAACGTATATTTCTTACTTTCGATTTCATTTATACTCAATATTTTAATATGAATAATAATGATGTATGTTTTACGTTTAGCTGTTTATATTATATACATATATTGTCTTCCGCACAGTGCGTTAACTAAATAATGCAATAAGTGTAAACATTTAAAAATCAAACTACAAATTTAAGTAGAACCATTTTGTAGCTATTTAATTAATCATTGCGGACTTGTGCGGCATGTGGCATTAATTTGTGAAATATTGATCACTTTTTTTTTCTTTTTACAGAATTATGAGTGTTTCAAAAATATTTTAGTTGTGCGACCTTTATTTGTATACCGATACTTGAAATCAAGAACATATCTAATATGTTTTTCTATAATAATTAATCTTAATGTAATGAGTATTTAAAATAAAAATATTTTTTTTTTTTTGTTTTTTTTCAATTGATAAATTTATGGCAGTTATAGAAAAATGTTGCTAATATACTTCTCAGGTGGAATGAGTTGATGTTGGAAAATAAGGTCAGAATTCTTTTAACTTATGGTATAATTTAATGCTGATGATTTTATGGCAATTTAAAAAATTATAAGCAAACATAATAAATATATATAAATTTAAAATTTAGCGTACACAAGATATTGAATTTTTAGTTTTTGCAGTGATTCCGTAAAAGCCCAGTTATTCATGTTTTTTTTTTGGGAATTTAACGAGCTCTGAAGATTTGCCAACCATATTATTTTATCCATCTTAAGGATACACAAAGGTAATTATTACTCATCTTCCTTGTCCGTTGACTTTTTGTTAAGATTCATTTAAACAATTCTTTTAAAACATTATACGATGGTGATAATGATAAACTTAGAGAATAAATGTCTATAGCATAGGTCTGCATGGACATGGACTGTCCGTGTCCGTCCATGATTTTTAACGTCCATGGACTGTCCATGTCCGTAAACGATTGTCCATGGACAATAAAATTTGTCCTTGTCTGCAATCGATTGTCCATGGACACGCGGACACTGACGTGGACTGTTTGTTTTTGTTTTTCATTTTTGTGCTTTATTTTTTTTTTTATTAAATTTGTACAATATTTACAATGTAATTAAGGCTAATTCGTGAGTATATAACGGAAAAAAAAATTAAAAAATTTTGATAAAAAGGCAAATTGAATAATATAAATTTTCCAAAAAAAAATGGGTTTTTATGGCTACTTGGGAAAAGAACTGAACCGGAAGAAATTACGCTTTTTCTAAAAATCGTAAACCAAAACACCACCACTAACGTTAGCGATGCCGTGCCAATCTCGTAAAAATTCATCTGCTGTCGACCCCAGGTATATTTGGCCGATTTGGCTTTTGATTCGCGCCACAAATAAATTTGCAAGAGTTCCTTGCATTCTCTGAGTACTGCTGTTCTGTGGATTATCGGTTGTTTGGGAAAAATATTGGGAAGTGACTAGCTTGTTCGCTGTTAGCAGAAAGGATATTATATTGTTTCTGTTTATTTTGGAAGTGGGACCTACTATGTATGATAGAGGTGTTAAAAGGAAAGTAGGTTCTATTTTATGAATGAGTTGGGATAGGATATTGTGGCTACGATTTTGGACTGGGCACTGAATAAAACGGTGATAAAGAGATCCATCACCTTCGCAAAGGTTGCAAAGGCGCAGTCGAATAGGGCCAAAATGGGAGCTTTGATTGGGATGTATTACACAGTGTTGTAGGAGACGGAATGCTAAATCGGCGTGGGTTGGATTTGTTGGAAAGGTATAAAAAACTTTGGTGGTTATGCGTGTTTGTGCGATGTTTTCTCTGAAATGTGGTTGCCACTTTAAAAAATTTACTAGTTTGTCTTGGCCTTTTGAGAGTCCTAATTTATACACATCATTTGAAGTCATTTCGCAAAACGGTGTACCATCAGCTTTTGTTACAAAAGCATCGGCAAGTGTTTTCGCTTGGATTAGACTTATTTGATTGTAGACGTTTTCTACCGCTGAAAATACTGCATTTAAGGGTCGTGTTAGCAGAGGGATAATCGGAAAACCACCTGCATCAATAACATCCCCATATTTGAATAAGCCAGGAACATTTGAAAGTGCACGATTTGTCGCAGGATCAACTAAGTTAGGATTTTTCCATAACGGAATTGAAGAGAAAGCATCGAAATCGATATCAGCATAATTAATATGGAAATCATTACGGAAATAAGTCCATACGGCCATCATTTTTTTTATATCACTCGTCCAGACAGTGGGATATGGAGGTAAAGGACGTATAATGAAAATATTGTTGTTAATGTGTGGACTGTATAGGTTTAGGATGGGAGAAAACAGAATGTGGGCTATTGTAGTATCGTCATAGCATATTCGCTGGAAGTTTTTAACTTGAAAAACTTTAGCTCTATTTATGACATTTACCAACCCCATCCCTCCGACATGTTGAGGATAATATAAAATGTGTTTGGAAACGAAATGATAACCTTGCCAAAAGGTTTCGACTAAAATATTTTGAACGCACTTTAGAGTTGATTCGGAAGGGAGGTAGGCTTTTAAGATATGCCATATATTGGATGAAATAATGTAATTAATCATTAGCACTCGACCTCGTAAAGAGAGTCGACGTAACTGCCACTTATACTTTTCTGTTAGATTTTTTACTCTGTCAATAATTTGTCTTGAGTTAAGTTCGTCAGAATTATGACCAATGTAAAGGCCTAGATATTTAAAGGCACGTGCTGACCATCTCAGACCGAGTGGTGAATCACGACGATTTCGCCAAGAGCCACACCAAGTACCAAGCGATTTGTTTAAATTGATGACAGCTCCTGAATACCTGCTATATTCAGTGAGGCAGTCACTTAGTATTGCGAAACCCTGTTCATCATAAATGAAGACCACAAAGTCATCAGCAAAGCCTTGAGTGATAAATTTTCGTTGACAGAAGGTGTATTGAGGCGTGACTCTTGCCAGCTTCGCGCGTAGTCGAATCGCAAGAGGCTCAATTGTGATCGTGTAGATCAATGCAGAGAGAGGGCATCCTTGGCGTATACCCCTATTATAGTCAATAGGTGCAAGAAGCCGTCCTCTGTGCTTTATGAAAATCTTGGCATTTTTATAGAATTTATTAATTGTGCCTATGAAGCGAGGACCGAAACCGAATAGCTCTAGGATTTTAAACAGATATGACCTGGAAACGAAATCAAATGCCTTCTGTTGGTCGACAGAAACAATGCCCATTTGGATGTTATTCTCATTATGGTAGTCATTTAAAAATTTTGTTACAAGGATATTATCATGTATAGATCTTCCAGGTATGGCGCATGATTGATCAATTTCGACGATGGATCCAATGACAGTTTTTAGCCTCATTGCAATGGCACGAGCTATTACTTTATAGTCAACATTTGCAATTGAAATTGGTCTCCAGTTGGCAAGGTTAAGGTTATCTTCGGGTTTTGGAATTAGTTTCATGGAAGTGCTGCAAAAAGACATGGGAAATTCATTACCTTCGACTTGTGCATACAGATACACTTCTAGTAGGTCATGGACCAGTATATCCTTAAATTTTATAAAAAATTCAGGTGTTAAGCCGTCCATTCCCGGTGAAGTTTTTCTGGGCATTGACATAAGTGCACTATTTATCTCATCAATCGTCAAAATACTATCAATGAAATTTGAATCCTCATTGCTTAAACGAGGAAAACTTTCAACGAATTCGTCGGAAGGATTTTGCAGATCGGGTGTAATGGAGAAAATATTTGTATAATATTGGCGAATAGTGCGACGTAGTTGTACTTCAGATGTGACAGTATTACCATCTGATGATCTGATAGCATCGATTTCAACTGGTTTGCTAAAGATTCTATTCGTTTTGAAAAAATGTGCTGTTGCGCTTTGGCCTTTCGTTAGGTGTATATTTTGTTCTCGAGCAATAGCCTCAATTGAATGTTTTGCAGATTTTTGCTGTAGTTTTTGTTTAAGTTCAGTATAATAGCCAAATAATTGTGGATTTTGTGCCAGACAATTACCAATATATGCTACTTCAGCTGTTAGATTTTCTTGAAAATATTTTTTTTTTTTGAAGCGTTCCAGAACTATTGCTGCAATGTGTGCTTTTCCGATATCCCACCATTGAGACAGGGAGGCATATGAATTTTTTTTTTGACGCCATTCCGCCCAAAAAGTACAAAATATTGCGTTGAACTTTGGCGAGTCTAACAGGTGATTATTGAAAATAAAATGGGCGGTACCAGTGTGCATTTGCGGTAAAAAAGTTAGAACGCCAAAGTGATCAGAAAATGTTATTGGTTGAAAGATAAATTTGTTTACTCGTGTTAAACAATTTTTAGATACATAGATTGTATCAATTCTCGAGGCAGTGGTTGCGCAATACCTGGTAAAAGCCATAGTATTAGGATTATGGTGTCTAAATGCGTCAGCAAGATCAAATTGAGTAATCAGTTCTTTAAGTTTAGCTGCAGCACGAGTATTTGGCTCATGACCATTTCTTCTATCAATAACAGGATTTAGTGTGCAGTTGAAATCACCTGCAATTACCACGGTACCATAGAAAACTGCTAAGTTTTGTGAAACAGCGTTCAACACGTCTATTGCTTGATCTTGCCGATGTGGAATGTACACGTTAATTAATCGAAAGCTTTCACCTCCAATAGAATAATCAGCACAGCACGCATAACCTGGATATATAGTACTGAAAGTAGGGATAAAGGGTAAGGACTTTGAAAAAATAATTAAAATACCTGACTTGTTAAGGTCGCCGGGAGAAGAAATGGAATAGTAGTTGTCAAATACAAAGTCTCTACTTGCATAATTATTTGTGTTTATTCCGGTTTCTTGAACAAAGGCAACAGCAATATTTTGTTGTTTTAAAAAGGTTTTAAATTGCATACGTTGGTTCGCCGACAGCAGTGAATTTGCATTTAAACTAAGAAACTTAGCCATTTGAATTTATTATTTTGAGATTGGGATAGTTTAAGATTGAAATTATTT
>JAABKK020013246.1:6747-21718 GCA_011634745.2 Catotricha subobsoleta
TGTTTTCAAAATTTTTTATAAGTTTTTAAGTAGGCCTCTATTATCTATCTGTTATAAATACACAAAGTGTTTTGCTTTTCAAAGTTACCAAAACAAAGATTTTTTAAAAAAAAAAGAATTCCGGGTTCTGAGACTTTAGGAAGGTATAACTCAGTCAAAACACTTTATGTATTAATGAATAATTCCTTAACAGATAGATAGCAGAAACCTACTTAAAAACGTATAAAAACAAATTTTTGAAAACAGACATGTAAATATACAAAAGAGATAAAAAAAAACTCCGAATCCAATAAGAACCCGGTTCGCCTCCCTGCGTTAAATAATTAATTAGAAGAAAAAAACATTGATCAGTTTTTCATTCGCAAATACCGCATAAGAACATTTATTTACTATTTATAAATTTTATTTATAGTTATAACTAAGTAAGTATACAATTCTGTTCTATAGAAATACAAAATTATATACAACGTCAAAATCAACAGGTACGCTTATGTTTAACACTTGCATTATGATTATATAATAATATATGTAACAGCAGATATAACACAAAAATATTTCAATGTATAAATAAAATAAATAAATATAAAAAAAAAAATGTTAGAATTGTGTAAAATAAGGAAAATTATAGAAGAAAATAGAAAAATGTACATTTATTTATTGTAATTATGGGTGAGAAAGAAAGAAAAATTAATTTAATCAATAATATTGATCTACAAAGGTGGCACACAAATTTTATAGCTTATTTAAACCGGTCTTTATTTAATTTTTAAATTGGATCAAATAAAAATAAAATAAAATTCATATGCATAATTAAATTAATACGTAGATGTCAAAACATTTGTGTGAAATCCACAAAATAATCAAAATTTTCAATCATTTAATATCAATAACATATAATATCTTTCTAATTCTATAGCCGAAAATTAGTTATCATAACTTAAGTATATGATGCTGAGTTTCTCTTACTTTCATTCCAAGAATGTATCGAAAGAATTGTTCATTGGCACCACGATTTGCTATTTTCAAGACATAATGTAATGCACGACCCGATATCATGATGAATAAATTTTAATTAAATTGTTATTCACAATTTTCACTTTTGCTTCGTTTAAAACTAGATTTGATAACAGCCAAACCAAAAATGATAGACAAAAATTATTTAATGATAAACAAAATGACTAATCATTCAATATTATGAAAATGATTTATAGCAGATGAAACATGAAGGTCAAATGCTTATGTGATATAATATAGACGAATATGTTACAGTGTTGCCAGCTTATGGTTTATAAAATTAAGTTCATTCTGTAAAGTGAGTTATTGCAGTTTCAGTTATCTTAAAATCTTATATAAGTCTAACCGTTACTTGTATCTTTGATGCGCTCAGTTGGCTGGACCAAAAAAGAAATAAAACGTGTGATATAAAAAGGAGAATTTTCTTAATCTCATAAATCTTCTCAAATTACCTCAGTTTAGTGAATTCCAATGAAATGCTATTTTATTATCGGTCAACTTGTGTTTAATATGTTGTCAAGAAATGGATCCGGAAGCATGAAGAATTTCAAACAAAAAAAAACATTTACTGCATCTGTGATCCAAGACCATACTTCCAAAGGACAACCCCCTTCTTCTTCGAGAAAACGGTCGCGATTTATAATTTTTGAAGGAGTAATTAAGCCAGACCCCTGAATAGAAAATCCACAATATGTAACTTACAAAATGGTGTATACCTTTCAGCTTCCAAAAGAGATCTAGAACATCAAAATCCATTCATGGGTGTCGAAATATCGCTCAGGGAAAGTATCCATGTTCGAAATTAAAAAAAAAATACCGTTCGAATAGGATTTAATAATAAATAAAGTAACAAATATTTTGTTAGTTGTGTACTATGTATATACATTTATCATATTTTATTTATTAATTAATTTACATGAAAATGTAATTATTGAGAAGAACTCAGTACTGCAATATAAGCGCTGTACCAAAAATGTACTTCAGTTACTCTCAACTAAGCCCATCTGGTGATGAATATCAGAGATCGTCCATAAAGAACGTCCAGATTTGAGGAACGGGGGGAAGGAGGGGGGGTGCAGAAAACTGGACCTTTATGAACGACCCCTCACTAAAATGGCTAGCTTTGGGTTAATATTATTTTCTTATTTAATTATTTCTAGCTTAAAAATTTTAACTGATTTTTATTTAATATAAATATTAATTGGCTGCATAAATTAATGAATCTATTATTATATTATCATTCAGTAATACACGTACAACCACCAAATTTCATGGGCGAGAATCATCATGAAGCGGCGAACGAAATGGCAATAATAGAAATGTTCATAAAAAGTATGTGCATTGACTGATTTTGATTGAATGAAGACATTCTGAAGAGTAAATGAGCATTGAACTATATATTATTTTATTTCATTTTTTTATTTTTTGGTTGAGTTGAGTTTTAGCCATTAGATGCGATGGCTTTTACATTGTCATGAATAAAATATTGCTGGTTTTTTTTTTCATTTAGTAATTGCATTGTAGAACATTTTTTTGTTTATTTTTTTGTTTATTTTTCGATTTTGTGTTTTATCTAAAAAATCAGTTCTGACATATTGAATGTTTTTGGTTTTACATTAAATAATTTCTAAGAAAAAAATTTTGGTGTGTGTGTTTCATTTCATTTCAGTTTTGGTTGTAATTTTTTTTTTTATGTGCACATCTGCGATTTCGTTTGGTCATCATTCATCAAGCAACGTAACGTAAGTACGAAACGCCTATTGTATGACCTTTTTCCATTTTTTTTTTTTTTTTTTTTTGACAAAATTGAGTGTTATTTACGTTTAATATCTAAATGATTTTAATTTATATTTTTCTATTTTCTTTGGTGGTTCTTGTTTTGTTTCGTTCAGGTTATAGAAAATGTCTGGAAAAAGAGGACGGAAGTGTTCAATGAAATATTGTGAAAGCTATCAGCATACACACAAACATTTAAGTTTCTTTCGTTTTCCCAAAGATGCAAGCAGGTATGTTAACACGCGTAATTTTATTTAATTTTTTTTATTGTATAGAATTTAATCCATTTGTAATGTATTGTGAAATAGCATTTTGGTTTCATATTACAAAGTCACATTTACATCTGTTCAACGCTCTGTGACCGCCATTGCAGGCATTAATGCTTATGTATATAAAATGATGTATAATAGATGTTTTATGTATACTTCTTATATATATATAGAATATGGTTAACATGTTTTAATGTACAGTTAGGCTTTTCTGTTACCGTTTCTTTTATTTACAACTATTGTTTAATCGTGAAGTGAATAATGTAACTTTTATTCATAAAACCAACAACGAAACTTTAGTTATATGTATTAATATGTGTACAACATATAAGTAAATGAAACGATTTATTGTTTTCTTTATGTAATGTTCAATTCAAACTATGTTTTATAATTACTTACTGTTCTATGAACGAAAAATTAATATTATAGATATATATATAAGTATAAAACTCTATGAAAATATGCTTTTAATAAATGAGTTAAAGATGCGTAGTATTTTGTTTTTTGTGTGGAATGCTTAAAGGGAGTTGCAATAATATCTATATAGTTTAATGATGCTATCATTTTATGATTCAATACATTATATAAGATGATGAAGTTTTATTAAAAAAAAAAAAACTATGTAGTTTTTTCATTTTATTAACTATTTTTAATATGAATTTCTCATAAAAGATGCAAAATATGGATTGAAAAAAGTGAACGTCCAGATCTACTGGAAAAGGTAAATGTGCATGAAGAACGTGTTTGTGAACGACATTTTGAGCCAACGATGTTTTTAAATGATTATCGAAATCGCCTACAACAATCTGCCGTTCCTGTTTTATGCTTAACCAATGAACCACAATTAAATTTTGCACCGGTCTTAGAACTACCGTCAGCACTTGTTAAAGTAAGTAAATGTCAATCACATACATTTTTATTTATTTATTTTTTTTCACGAATAATTTGATTAACATTAATAAAACTATCTAATTTTAAAATTAAATACAATTCTTTTTTTCATTTAGGAAAATAAAATCATGAATATTCGTAATAATACCGAAATAAAACAAGCCAATGATGTGAGTATTAAAACATTTATTTATCTTTCATTATTTTATTTTATATTTTGTGGTATTCGACATAGAATAGAATAAATGTGTTATTTTGTTGGAACAGGTACTAAAATCGCAGTTAACCAAAAACATGAGCAAAGGTTTATTATCACAACAATTGTATTTGGAGGCAGCTAAAGACGTGAAACACACTGGTTTATCATTTCGTAAGGCAGCTGAAAAATATAACGTAAATTATGTATATTTACGACGTTTCTATGGACGCCTAAATAAATCAAGCAATATGACAAGTAAGCGAATAGCGAATTTGTTTACTTACTATTGTAACAATGTAATAAACAATTTCTTATAATTTTAGGTATTCAACCAAAGTTTACTGGCACCAGCAATATGATATCACAAGTAAAACAATCAATAACATCATCACCATCATCATCATCATCAACATCAACATTATTACCAAATCCAATGGCATTAAATCCTGGCTATAAACGACCCAGACAAATATTCACACTTCAACAAGAAGAACAATTAGCCGTTTATGTACGCGACACAGCAAATTATTATTCCGGGTTATCATCAAAAGAAGTACGAATACTGGCATTTGTATATGGTGTTTGTAATCAAGTTGAAATGCCAATTGGTTGGCGTGAAACACATCAGGCATCATTTGATTGGTGTTTGGGTTTTATTAAACGAAATAAATTATCACCAATGATACTTACCGGTCACACATACAAAAATGTAAACAATTCCAATGTAACACCATCATCACCAAAACTGAATTCACAAGAAATTCCATTACAGATGCCAAAAGCTTCTGTTGATAATACAAATGGTAATGGTAATGGTAATGGTATTATTGGCAATGGTGATAGTACACCTATAGAAATTGATGATTAAAAGGTCTTTTTTCTATATTACTAATGAAGACAAAAATAATGCAGAGAATATGCAAACCACACAACAGTATAGTAATATAGAATTTTTTTTATTGTGTAGCCTCAATGATCGCTCGCATCCAATTCATCAAAAAAAAAAAATTATCTAGATAATGTTAAGCTAAGCAAAACAAACAAATATACAAAAACATTTAATAATAATAGAATTTAATGATAAATGTATTTATAAGTAAGTTGTGAAAGACTGTATAAACAAACGTGTCTTTAGATTATTTTTTTTTTCTTATGTTTATTATTATATTAATTTTTTATTTTTATTATATACAAAAACCATCAAGAAAAATGTTTAATTAATTTTTTATTATGTAAATTCATATAGAAATTGATTAGATTATTTCGCATTTTATTGTTGAAAGTATTTGAATGTTTCGTATTTTGGACGATGTTTTTACCGTCTTATATGAAATTATAACAGTTAATTGACAAGGGAATGATTGTAGCAAACAAACAAACAAACAAACAAGAAAAAAAAATGCTCTTTTTACCAATAATATATGATTGCGCAGACAAATATTTTAGGTCTCAAATAGAATTTACCAATTATAAAAACAAATATTTAATAAAATAAAAATAATATGATTTATAAAATTTTAATAATTATGATTTTTTATGAAGGGCCTGAGGAGAAAATGGGGCGTATGCACCACCACACAAAGTTGTTTTCGAGATAAACGAATTTTAAGTTTTGCGGAAATCAAAAATTGAATATTTCACTTATGAGAGACGAGAGAGATATTCTAGAAATCTAGAATAACCGAAAGTGAAATGAATGAATGATTGTTTACTTTTTTTCTTCAAATTATGCGTATTTACGTTTATTAATATCAAATAGATTTGTTTTGATGGAAAAAATTAAAAACTGTTCTTTTAAATTCGCTTAAACCACTTTCGTTATTCTAGAATATCTCTCTCGTCTGTTGCTAGCATTATAAGAGATTTATAGAGTTTGTCTGTAATTTTCAAAAATTACGTGGGTATGACCAAAATTGTAGAGAATTTAGAGTCAACAGTTCATTGTTGATGTTAACTAAGATTTTTTTTTTGACAATGTGACATACGCCCTTTTTCTTTCCGGGCCCTTCTTATGATGTGTTTGTCCTCATCATCAGTTTTGTGGATTATCGGATATATGTATTTTAGGGTGCAACTATTGGATCTATGAATCCAAATAAAAATGAATTTAATACAGGAAAATTCTTTTTGTAGATACCCAGAATTAAATTCTTTTCAAGTGACTTTTAGGTGGTTTATATGAGGTTTTTCTTTTGTCATTTCTCTCTCTTTTCTATCTTTTGGCATACATTCCGCATCTCATGTTATCGCAAATTGTCACTTAAAAAGATTATTTGGTTCTTGGTAAAAAAAAATGCATATGAAGCCTGCATTCTTTCATTAGATATGAATTAATAAATAAAAAGATATCGCATATTGAAATGGTATTTGAACTTGTATTTTTTTCTTTTAAATTAATTACAACAAAATATGTATTTCTTTATTATTTTTTTTTAATTTTTCAGTTTTTGCTTTTTTTTTATCAAAAATACTCAAAATCTATTGTTGTGTTTAATTTTCTAGGCCCACACTACACGTAAGCTGAAAAGAAGACAATTCGAAATGTAAAGATCGGATCGGTTTGATGAAAGGACAGAGATGTAAGTCTCTCAAAAACATCTATTTACACATTTTTTTTAGTGTAGCTTGTATAATTTTCGAAATATCTTAGTTTAAGCTGCTAATATAATAATTTCACAAATTAGCGGCTTAAATTAAGATATTTCGAAATATATACAAGCTACACTAAAATAATGTCTGAGCAAAATATGTGTTTTTGAGAGACTTACATCTTTGTTTAGTACATCAAATCGATTCGATCATTACTTTTCGAAATATCTTCCTTTCAGCATTCAGCTGCTAGCAACTTACGTGTAGTGTGGGGCCTTACTCGTTATTAAGTTAAATAAGAATTAACACACAATTAAATCAACAGCTATTATTAATTTAAAGTTTTATTTAAAATGTAATATTAACGTTTTTAACATATGGAAAATTGTAATAAATGTCTAGATTTTTTTAATTTTATATGACCGGTACGAATTGTATAAGTCGTTTAATTCGACGCAATAATGCTTCGACGAAACTCTTATCGGTGGCTGATTGATTTTGTGTTGTAGCAACTAATTGCTTACAAAATGTTTCATTGAATACTTGAATTAGGGTTTTCTTCAATATACCAACGTCTTCTGATGTTACCTTCCATCCAGCATCAATTGGCGACGAAACTAGTGCTGCCGAATACAAAAACAAATTGTATGAAAAATCATTTAAAAACAGATTTCAAATAAAAATGTCAAAATCAATTGAACTTACAATCATATGCTGAATTATTAAATTGTAATGAATTTGTTGAAATAGCGCGCAACATAAAGAAATCTAAATGTGCCCATAATAAATATAAACAATTTTCGGTTAGGAATATACAAAATTTCAGTTCATTCTGTTTGTCCAATAATTT
This sequence comes from Catotricha subobsoleta, assembly GCA_011634745.2. Lineage (NCBI taxonomy): Eukaryota > Metazoa > Arthropoda > Insecta > Diptera > Cecidomyiidae > Catotricha > Catotricha subobsoleta. The sequence continues at coordinate 14,336 of JAABKK020013246.1, forward strand.
TTCCGTTAAAGTGTCGTATTGTATTTGATCTGAAATGAGAACCGTATCGTTTAAAATGAACTTGAATTAAGGAAAAGCATGAAAATTTAAATTAATTACCTCTTGAGTCAATGCTTAAACTTGCAAGTGAATTTCTTTGATGCAACAATTTGTCATAAGCATGTTTTTCTCGATTATAATATTCAACACAGTTTTTCAGTTGAGATACAACAATACCAAGACTTGGAGAAGTCTCTAATGTTCCAGAACGAATTTCATTACTAAATTTTATTAAACAAAATTATAATAAAGTTTAAAAAATAAATTAGAATTATTTAGAAAATTTGAAAAACTAACCGTTGAACACCCTCACTAATACTGGGTGAAAATAATACACCAGTTGTACGATGATCAGCACTATGATTTGCAATTGCATTTCGTGCATACAATGCTAAATTTGATGCAACTTGTAAAAAGTATCGAACTTGTTGAGATTTAATTTTTTGTTGACTTTTAACAATAGCCGAATTCTGGACTTGTTGTTGTGAATGAATTCCAATCATATCGGTTTTATTCATTTCTTTTAGTGTCGATTCAGATAATATAAAGCGTGGAAATAGGCTTAACATTAATTTTTGTAAGCGATAGAGATGTGCACCAAGATCTTGAGTGGAATTTGGTTCAAATAAATTGGAAATGTCTTGATTTGCGGTACGTGCAATTAATCCAGTGATTGCTGATAGCTCTTGTAGTAAACCAACACTTAAAAACGGTGTACCAGCACGAAGCACAATTTCAATCATATCACCGTGCGACAATAGAAAATGTATAACTTGAGTTATGGCCGAATTGTTATCAGGTCCCATTGTTGATAAAACAACGTCACACAAATTTAATGCGGGAAATAGAATTTGCTGATAGCGAATGTCAACTGGTGGCACAAATGCTGATGTTGATTTCTGTTGTATGTTATATTGGTTGGCCTGTAATTAGATTAAACGGAATAATTTAATTTTAAGTGTTTAACTATGAGAAAAAAAGAAATCGTACCTGAAAATCTGGATGCATGCTATAAACTTTCATGCCGGATAATACACCAAGGGCTCGATGCTCAAGCAATAATTCGGCACCAAACTGTGAACTTGCAACGCGACCCAACATCGCCATTTTCGATTCATACACATACAATGCCTTCATATTTTCCGGAACATTTTCCAAAATACGACACAATTGATTATCAGTTTTCATTAAACTGTCAACCAAATGTGCCAAATAACCGCGTCTTGATATAAATTGTATAAAATTAACCATTGAATCTAAATCGAGTAACATATCGATACAGGATAATGCTAACATTTTACAGACATCATGTCCACCGGTACAATCATGACACAGAATATCAATAATTTTATCACCAACTGAATGAAATACTTCAACGGCCATTTCTTTTAGATTTGCTTGTGCACCTTTATTGGTGTGATCATTGTTTGTTATTGAATTGGCTAATACCATTGTTTTATCTAAACGTGATACATAACTGAAAACAAATAAAATAAACATAAACATATTTTATTAATGCAACACAGAATATCAATCTAAAAGGTATTTATAAACATTTACTTGTCTGTTTTGTTCTCATCAAATGTTGGTCCTTTGCTCATTCCTTTAATAATATGCATAAAATTCAGGAATGATGCATATAAATTGATTTTTAATTTTTGTGAAGCAACACCACTTATTATAATCCATTCAACGATATTTTTGAGAATGTATTTTAGGCTTAGCGTATTCGTTTTTGGACCTAATGTTAAATTTGATGATGACATATTAACTGCTGTATTACCAATTATTGGCTGCGATGATGATGGATTCACTAAATTCGAACTAGTACTATTTTCAAGTGAATTGCATTGTTTGTAACAATGTCGAAGATTAACAAGCATTTGAAGAACAGTTGATGATGCCAATTTTGCTAAGTCTGGTAATATATCCGCTGGTACAACCTATTCGAACACAACATAATTAAAAGAAAATTATCAACTTGTTCATATCAAAAAAATAAAAAAAAACATATTAAGAAAATTGTATTTATCCCATACTTTATTCAATAGAGTTTGAAGAATCTCTAAGATCAAACCGCCTTTTATTTCATAAGAAATTGCAAATGATGGTGCAACAGTAAAGAGTGTTTCCGTGACCTACGACAATGAAAAAAATAAAAGAAAAACAAGAAAGAATTTATTTGGAATATTCTTCTAAATTAATTATGAATAAACTCACTTGACCCCAGGCTTCTAAAAATCGAATGGTTGCGGCACAAAGATTTTTCTGCAAATTAACTTGTAATGCATAATTTAAAACTGATTCAGTTTCTTGTATAATTAATTGCCGTTGACCCGAAGCAATTGTATTTTGAACAATATTTAATTCATCCTTGAGAATGATATGAAGTTTTTTTATATTAACTAGTTTTGGGCCTGCTGTTGATGATGGACCAACAGAAATTACACAGCTCTAAAATAAAAGTAATAATTGATTAAAAAAAAAAAAAATAACAAAAAATTATTTATTATAATCATAAAAGTTTAACTAGTACCTGCAATAGTTGTTCCATTAATGTGTTATCAAAGAAATCCCACTTTGGTCGATCCACTGTCCTTACTTCAAAATCTGAGCATTCTAACAATTTACATATTAACAATCCAGCACTTCGATCGCCACCATCATTTTGTGCATGATGTCCCATACCGCCTCCGGTAGTCATATTAGCAGTTATTTCACCGCCAAACATTGATGTATTGTTTCCAATGGTTGAATAATAATGTGCTGACTCTGGTGCGCCAATACCATTTGTCGATAGTGAATCTTGTTGCACAATACCCAATAAAATCTTACATAAATTACCAAATTGTGTCACCTGACTATTTGCTGCTGTTATTTTCAATTCAATAGCGACGCATTTCAATAGACCGGTCATTTGATTCAAAACACAGGGATTTTGTGTATTTCGAAATGGCAGAGCCGAGATATGGCGGCACAAGAAATCATTGCATGCACGCAGAAATCGTAAAACAACTTCAGATGTGCGTTGATTAGAACACAATGCGTACAATAAACGATATGCATTTTGCAGTAATCGTTCAAGGCCAAATTCAACGTCTGTGTTAGATTTCAGATGTTCTAGACCTTCATCAAGTATTGTCACAAGTGATTTCATGCAATTACTTGGAAAATCTAATACACCTGGTTGCTGCAGACATGTAGCTCTAATATCTTTTGTTATATCAAAACCTAGCAAATAATGAGCTAAATTTGGTGCTGATTGTGGTAAACATTCTTCTAATAGTTTTATTATTTCTTCTTTGATTGTAAGTTCCACATCATCGCCATTATCATACGGTGTATTACCCTCCTCAACACTTTCATTGCTTACATTGAATATAATATCAGATTCCAAGCATTCAACAAAACCATGGCGAATTTCATTTGTTAGTTTTGGTGTACGGGTAAATTCTCCCAACAACAGACCATTAACATTTGGCTGACGAGCAATATATGTTAATATTTTTACCGCAACTAGAGAATGTTTTGGCAACCAGGAATTGTATGTAACATATTTAGCAATGTTTAACATATGATCTGGTTTACCACTTCTATGATTTACACCAAGCAATAATTTATTAATTCCCGAAATTAATATTGAACAATTGGCCGCGAAATGAGCATCGAAAAATAAATCTTGTTGTGAAATTGATTTTTCAATAATGTTCAAACAGTGTAGAGCACAATTCTCTAGTTTGACTTTACCCGGAAATTGTGTATATGTATCTAGTGCTGCACAAGCCTCGTCGATAATGTGCAGAATTAATCTATTTGGGAAGAAAAGAGTTAATTGAAATATGTTTAGATGCATTCTGTTGTTAAAAATAGATAACGCTTACTTTAAAAGTTCTGACTTTGCATTTGTGTTCATTTGAAGCATAATATGGAAACCTGGTGGTGGATTTTCATCTTTTACTTGGACACTGTTTGGAAAATCTGCCGGATTTACTTCATAAGTTTTAATGAAAAACTCCATAATCTTTAGACATTTTTCAGCGACTGCCCACTTTTCGGCTATATCTTTGTAATTCCTTTGAATTAAAAATCAAAATTTGAAAATTAACTATTTGTTCTGTAAAGATATACTCGTATAATATATTTTGAAATTCAGTTACCTGTTATAGAATTTCAAGAATACCGTATCGAGGATAAATGTAAAATATGGATTTAGGCCTGGTTTACGTGGACCAGCGCCTAAATTTCGTGGTACTCCAGTACTAGCTAACGTATATAAAAATTCTAATACGGCTTGTGTTAATGGGTATGTTTCATTTCGGCTTTCAGTTTTCTCAATTTCCGATTCGATTCCACGTGCAACTGTGCTGAAAGCATTTGTTGTTGGAATCGTAGTAATAACTTGACTTGCTTCCAAATTAACCCACAGTTGCATAGCCGTTTCTTTTGATTTACCAAGAGCGGCTAAGGTTAGTAGAAGATCGGTTTTTAAGTGAACATCAACCGAACAACTAACCAGTCCAAGTAGGACATGTAATGGAGCCCAACTTGGATGCTCACATAGTGCAATACGGGCTATCTCATCGTGTGTGGCAACAGCTCGAATAACAGCAAGAACAGCTTGAAGTCCAACTATTTCTTGTGGATTTATATTACGATTTAATGCACGATTATGATAAACAGTATCTGTTGAAGGGTGTTGTTCTTGACGAAGTGTCCTAACATTAGAAAATATAAATAAATCAAAAAACTTCAAATTTTATATAGCTTTAAGATAACATGTCACAGCGACAGCACTTACGAATAATAACTGGCTATTGAACGGAAAAAATGCTCCCATGATAATGTTGCACTACCCGAAACATTGGAACCTTGTTTTAACAAATTAAAAGCATTTCGTGCTGATTGTTGACAGCTTGATAATCCAGCCAACATTTTTAAATATGGAATTAATAAATATGGTGGCAATAGCTCACCAGCTAATCGAATAAATTTAAATAGAGACACTGATCGCGATGATGTACGATGTTGATAGTTTCCGGGCATTTCCATTGGTCCCCAATACTCTAAGTCCAAACATAAACCTAACTGGTCGCTGCTATAAAATTTTCCGACAATTAGAAGAAGCGTTTCAAAGTTTCGACATACATTCGATGGTGGATCAAGTCCTTGTTGTGCATGCCCTTGAATGGTGCGGGCTGTGTCATCAGCTCTGGCACGTAGTTCTGTGACTTTTGAATGCATCAACTCAATGAAATCGGTTAAAATGATATGAATGCGTCGGAAATAAAATTCATTTCTAGAATTGTAATTAAAATTAATTTCATTTTTAAATTTTAATAATTAACGAAAAATACTAACTTAAAAATACTTTCATTGTCCAACAAAACTCGATAAACAAATTCAAAAAAGTTCCGCTGAATGGCCTCACCGACAAAGACTTCATCTTGATCAATAATTCCAGCAGCATTCTGTTGAATACTTTGAGGAGCTTGCCTTAGTGTAGCCATTGTTAAACCAAATGTAAATAAGACAACAGAAAGTAATTCGTCGGATTCCCACTGCAATGCCAAACATTCTACAACGGCTTTTGAATATTCACGATCGTTTATAAGCGGTAATTGTTTCACTGCTTCTTCGCCATCTTCCCGTTTTTGTAAAACACTTAAATCAAATGCATACAATAAAGCCATTAATAATGCTAATGTAACATCATCGATACCACCACGTGAATCATTTGATTTGTATTTTGATAAATAAGCAATTAATTTAACGGTTGTATCTTTGGGTAAACCACATTGAGCTGAATAGCAAAATATGGTTGTTGCCAATTGTAGTCGAATTTCTTCAAACAGATCTAACACTTGTCGATGATGTTTTGGTGGACCAAGTGCACGATTTTCACTGAGTATAGCTAATTCTTTGGTAATATCTAATACATCGAATAGATCAATAATTTTATTTAGAAGGCCATCGGCAACCAATGAATCAGTGTATGTTGTTACTAAATATGTAATTTCTTGTGGTGCCTCAATGCACCATGAAATTCCTTGGCGGGATTGAAATAGTTGCTTAAGTGTGGTAACCAATGTTTTACGGCCATCATAATATAATAAAATTGCTACCAAACCACGCGGAAGTCCTGGATGATGTGGAATTTGTTGTTGGGCGGTACACAACAATTCTAATGCAATATATTCATTTAAATTAAACATATCGGATATAATTATGCATTCATCGACCAAATCTTTTGATAATATTGTATGTCCAAGTCCAGGTAAACTGACGCCATCCGTAATACCTTGTTGAATTTCTTCGCGACTTCTAGCATTTTTTGGCTATATTTTTTTAAAAGGTTAGTCAATTTTCATAATTTATGTAATTATTATTATTATTTTTTTTTATTTTAATCCATTTAAATAATAAAAATCTCATAATTAGTGAACTACTCACCGAATTCTTTAAAACATTTATAAAATTTTGTTTATATTTGCGCAAAATTAATTCTAAATTTGAATTAGTGCCTTCTGGCGCTCGCCCGGTTAAATAAGTTTCAACTATTTTATGAAGTTGTTTGTACGGTGTCCACATATCATCTGGTGTTACTAAACAAAAAATTTAAAAAAATGTAATAAAGAAAAAAATCAATCATATTTTAAATTACATTTAATGTAAGTATATTTTCATTTATTTATGATTCTAGGCTATGAATTGTACTCAGACATAACCACAATGTATTTCGATTTCAAATTCAACCGTAAACTTTATTATTATTTATTTATTTTACTCACCTTCATTCATTTTGGAAATCGTTTGAAAACACACTATTTGTTAAATTGAAAAGTTTTCTAATCTTCTGTTTGTTTTATTTTTTTTATTGCAAATGAAAAATGAAATAAATTTTATAAATTTATCAACGCCGTTTGACCGCTTTTCTTCTAAATCAATTAACATGCACAATTTATTACACAGTGACAGTTAAGTATCTATATTTTCGCCATGGTTTGTTGAATGGAACTATGTTTACACTCAAATTATGTTTGTAGTTTTATATAGAGATGATTTCTTTTTTTTTTAATTTTATAACGTTATAAATATAAAATACTTATAACTAATTTAATGGGTTGTTTTGTATTAATCGATGACACTACATTGCCATTATCATCATAATCCTGATAGAAATGGTGATAGTAAACACAATCTTTTTTGAGGCTTAGGCATATTCTTTTTATTAACTATGTCTTTATATATTTATTATTAATCAATATATTATTATTTAAAACAAATGCAAATACAAAAAATAATAAAAAGAATATGCCTAATTGCCTAAGCCTCAAAAAAGATTGT
>JAABKK020013257.1:0-21715 GCA_011634745.2 Catotricha subobsoleta
AATTTACAAAGAGTTTGTTTTACAAATTCAAAATTCCCTATGAACCTTGTGAAGCTCGGTTAAGTAAACTCAGATTGCCTTCCTTGCTTGACAGGCGTCTAGTTGGAGATGAATTAATGCTCTATAAGGTTATTAACTCTCTCATCGTCTGTTCAGTTAAAGACTCTATAACTTAATCCATACCAACGCTGACAAGACAAGATAACTTCTACTATGTACCAACTGTATCAACGAATGTTGAGTACTACATACCCGATAGTTCGCGCTCAGAGAACGCATGATGCGATTTTCAGCCAACTAAATTTATTTGGTAATTCTTTATCTTCCTTCAAAATAGCTGTCGTTAATACTCTTAACAATTTATAAAAAATAAAATATAGCCGGTGTTTTTCTTTTTTTTTCCTATTTAGTATTGTTTCGTTTTCAAAGCCTCATTTTCTTAATAATGTTACTGCTTATATATATATATCAAAATTTCATTTCTTTGTAATAAATCTATAATTATATTATTATTATGAGCAATGTATAATTGGGCTACGGGCCTGTCCATTGTTCAACAGTTTTGATTTAATAAATAAATAAATAAACATGAACATGAGTACTTTCTTTTTCATACACATATTTATTTTTTTAACGCTTAATTAATGAGTAAAAAGAGCAACACGAGAATTATTTAGAAAATAATGCTAGGGATTATCATTTATGAAATAAAGTTCTGTATCAATATAATTGGCAGCTTTTTTTCTATTAATTTCATTTTCGCTAAACAGCTAAATGAGCATCAATTTGAATTAATAGAGCACTCATAGTCACATCACAACATACATCAAATTCGTATATGAAACTAATTGTATGCCATACAAATATATTTACATAACCATGCAAATTTATAATAAAGTACTCTTAAACAATACAATCATTATATTATATATAATAAGCAAAATTGCTTGTTTACTTAATCGTAAAAAAAAATCTGAAAAAATCATTTGTTTTTAATTTAAACAAGGTTTAGGACAAGGTCGGCGACTACCACATACTAAAGAGCTATTTAATGTATTTTTTTTCCTTTCCATCTGGTGTGAATGATCAAATCATCTTCACGGTACATGATATTCTTTTGTACATGAGAATTAAATCTTTGCATTGTTGTTACAATTTGTTGTTATACAAATAACATAATCAACGTATGTACTATGACATATGGGCTATATTAATATGTATAGGCATTCATATATCAGCATATTTGTCTAGATATAACAACATACGAGAAAATAAATATAAAAAAAAGGTATATCGGCTACATCCACATCTATTAAGTACACAGATTTTTAGATTACTTATTTAAAAATTTCCGCTAAAATGTACATCTTGTTCATTCGATTGGTGATATTCAAAGCACATAGCAGCTACTTAATATATTTAATATTCAACCTCTGAATAGTATCATAATTACAAGCAATATTAATATTATTACCTCTATTACAACACGTTTTTTTTTTGTGCATGCGGTGTTTTGTTTTGTAAATAATTTTACGTTTTGTTGCTAATAATATGTTCGTCGCAACCGCAAATTAAATCTAGTTATTCGAAAATTATTTGGAATGTGGAAATAATAAAACCACAAAAAAATATGTTTTTTTTTTAATTATTCTGGTTGATTGTGAATATTTATGATTGTTATGATTGTATAGATATTGTATGATGTTGAAATAATAACCGGTTGTGCTTTTAATTTTTATAAATCAGATGTTGTCTTTTTTTTAATGCATATTATTCAACAAAGTACTAAAATATGCTCATTTTTAAGTGTTTACTTATTTAATTTGTAAATGCTGTTTGTTGTGCTATTGATAAAACTAATCGAAGAGATTTAAGTTTTATATTTTTTTTTTAAATATATTTTGTGAGCAATTATTTAGTGTAAATATTTGTCACAAATTAATTACGAATATATTTAGAAAGCAAATAATAACATGGTGTTGAAATTGCCTTTCTATTCCTCATTTAATACAGCTGTCGTTAAACAGGTAAGGTTCTTCTTGGTACCTGACAAGTTATGTTTGTGTAAAAAGTGTGACAAAAATATTTCTCTAAAACTTAAAATGAATAAAATTATATTTTATTTGATAATTTAATCATAACACAAAACTCAAACAATATAATAGTTTATTACTTCTGATTTTATTGCTTATATAATGGCTTAAAATCAAATATACTTAACACATTAACATGTGTATTTCGGTGGTGCTCTTAAAAAACAAATAAAAAATGGTATACTTTTAGTGGTGTTTATTTGACCATATATGTATTTATCTTGTTGATCGTCTCCTCATTTATATTTTATTATTATTATGCTAATTTTTGGTAAGCACCTATAATTATAATAAGAGTAAACATTTTTTTTTTTAGCACGTTCTAACTTAATTGTCAACGCGCCAGATTTTTTTCATTTTGCAATTTGCCGATACTAATTGTAAAATAAACTAAGTATCTAAATATTTAAAAGTATTTTATTCAATTTAATATTGACCACTCAATGTAGATTATAGGGTGGGACGATTTTTTTTTAACCATGCGGGTCACTAGTGATCTGGGTAAAATTGAAAAAGTAATTTTTTTTTTCGTCGCACGTAAGTACCTTCGTAGGAAATATGAAGTCCTTTTTTTTTCGTCGCACGCACTTTGTAGGAAATCGTTTATAGTGTACTATTTTGTTCAAAATCGAGGTAGGGTAATTCTCGGAAACATAAAAAACATACTATTTTCTGTTCAAAAACTTAAAAAGATACTATTTTCGGCAAAATTGACATGGGGTGATATTTTTTTCAAATTTCAAGGATGAAGTGTAACCCCTCCCCCCTCGTGTGCACGTGTCACTGTACACATAACATAACTTCAAATCAATTTAACAGGCGTGATAATAAAGTGTCATTAAATAAACTTATTATACTTTCCGGATTTTGTCCATCATATCATTCTTTTTTTTTTAGCTAAAAATAAATATTTTTCATATTATAAATATATATACGAAATTAGTGGATTACCAAATACCGATTAATGTGATTAATATTGCTATTTGTATTGATAACGATTGCGTTTACTATCAGCTGTGCAAAGATATTGAAATTTGCACGTGGTAATAATGGTGATATTAGACATACCGGTGATTGCGATTATATCATATCAGCTTCAATTTAATTACTAATATAATGTCCGATCATTTAATAGATTTTTTTTTATGAGTTGTAATTTTACATGAATTATGGGTTGCATGTACAACGTAAATGTGTTTTAAATCAATCTATAATTTGTTACTATCCTTGTTGTAGACTTCATTAAGTTTTTTTTTTATCAAGATTCACAATGTTTTGATGTTTTTAATAAAATGTAATTCAGCCAAACTTTATTTAATGTATATATTAATACTTTGGCACTAAGTTTTAAATACAAAATATGAAATTGTTTTGTAGCGAGTGGCTGGAGGTTGCATTCAAACCTTGAATGTAGTTTGATCTCAAGTGATATAATTGGTCTGAATTCATTGCAATATTATTGGAATATTTAAATTCCATACAAGTTTTATTATCTTAATATAAATCTAATGCAACGGTAGGCAGGAAACCACGCTGACTTCCACAAAAATAGTGTTATTTATTGAAAAGTTCGTATTCCATAATTATAAATACAGAGTCATTTAATGAGATATTTACATGTATTTACTCTAAATAATAATAATAATAATAATAAACCTAAAAATCGCGTGTCCGTTTGTTATTTTAATGACATAATTTTAAATAAGTACCTCTAATTTAGTCATTTGTAATATTAAAAACTGAAAAAAAACACATATAAAATTGAAACAAATTTCAAATAGATTTTAAATAATTCATAAATTTGCAAGATAGAATAGAAAAGCAGTGCTGGATTGAATTAGTTTTGATCATGAGATTGATTACAATAACAAATCTTACATTTCTAGTTCTGCCTATTTTACTATCATGTATATAATTATCATGTTTTATAAATTTTAGATTTTTTTTTTCATGTTTATTACAATTTTTATTTTAATATATTTAACTTTAATATATTATTGAATTAACTGCACGTATTTACAAATAAATAAAGTATGCCTGAAATGACTGAATTTAACATATATTTAATACCCCAATTCTTTAGTAATGATTACTGCAATATGATCTTTTAATATTGTGTACAGTATTAATAATAATTATTTAGTATTGATGATATTCTAGAGATATATTTCTAATCGTAATCTACATCCCATAATTCTTATATGTAATGGTTGCGGCATAGTTACTTTACTATTAATCTTTAGTAAGTATCCCACTTACATAATTTATAATTTTAGAATTTGTTTATAGGAAGATTAAAATATTTTAAAAGACTTGAAGCTGTAGCATTGTATTTTGTCGGATTGTTTTTTTTCTTAAATATCAACCGTTTTGTTATTATATAGAAATATAAATCAAAATATTAATGAATCAGGGTTTCTTCACAATTTGCAAAGTTTTTGAAATGTATTTTTTAAGCTTTCCCTAAAATCATTTTTATTTCTACGCGTATTTTTTTCCTCTTTTTATGATAATCAAAATTTATATTTACAATTAAATATGATGATAATCGAATAAAGATGAAATTGTTATATTTCAGCAAAATATTTGTAATCAATAGCGATATATATTCAAATTATAATTTATTTCACTCATTAAAAAAATCTTTGAAACCTTTTGCGCGTCTTACCACGTACATAAATATTTAATTTTTAAATTTATATTCTTGAATAAGTAGAAGAAAAAAAGCATTCTAATACTTTTGATATTTTACTATTACATACTACACAATACACATGCACTTAATATAAGTAGATATATTTGCTAGTAAAAGAGCTTTTATCTTAAATGTATTATGTTATATTTATAATTGTACTTAAAGTATATTTATTTCAATTATTGTTCATGAGATTTTATTTATTTTTTAAGAAGTTATTATTTTAAATGAAAATGTGTGAATAACACAATTGCATTTCCTAAAAATCTAAATCTGCAGAAATCTCGAACAATTTTTGAACAGAAATTCGAATAATTTTTGAATCAATAATTTGATTTTTAGATCATGTCTTTCACGTTTCACCCCAAATTCAAAATTTATATATTTATATACATTATACAAATATATTTTTTTTTATATGCATCAAAATAGACTATTTTATCACTATGTGTATCAGTGTCCTTCTTCTGTATTGGACTAGTACGTGGATATTCAGCACCAGCTGTACCATCAATAATGGAAAATGATCCAGATCTATTGCCAACAAAAGACATTGCATCGTGGGCAAGTATGGAATTAAACCATGTATTTGAATTTTAATATGATTTTATACTGGACATTATATTTATTTTAAAATTATATGTAAATAGGTTCGATACCGCCATGTGGAGCATTTTTTGGTAGTTTAATTGCCGGTCCACTGTTACATTATTGTGGTCGAAAATTTACAATAGTTTTAGCATCACCGATATGGTCAATTGCGTGGATCATTATTGCGACTGCTGAACATTGGCAAATAGTAGTTGTTGGACGAATTCTGAGTGGTTTTTGTGTTGGGCTATGTTTACCATCAGCACAAATTTACGTAAGTAAATTGATTAAATAAATTTCACTACAATTAATTATAAAACAGAAACAATTTAATAGGTCACTGAATGTTGTGATCCTAAAATACGAGGTATTTTAGGATCGATTCCATCAATTTTTATGTCTCTGGGAATACTAGTTGCATACATTGCTGGAAGTCTGGTCAAATGGAATATATTAGCATGGTATTGTAGCGTTATTGCTGGTAAATAAACGTTTTCTTCTTATAAATTATTTGAAATGAATTATATTTATTGATTTTTTTAAAACTATAGTTCTGCTTAGCGTCGTAGTTTACTTTTTACCCGATTCACCCGTATGGTTGCGTAGTAAACAACGATTCGCTGAAGCTGATAAATCGACTGAATGGCTGAAATTAGAAACAACATCAATACCAATTTCAGTTATTGCTAATAACAATATTGCTACAATTGAATCAATGGCCTTGAAAAACGATAACGAAAAATCATACAATCCAGTAGTTGAAAAACCAAATTCACGTAAAGTTTTATTTACACGTCCTATTTTATTACCACTATCAATTGGATTAACACTACTTATTATTCAACAAGTTAGCGGTATTGATGCTATAATATTTTTTACGGTAGAAATTTTTCGGGCATCAGGTATAGTTGTATATTTTTTTAAATAACTTATAATTAAAATGAAATTTGCTGCACACTAGATTTCATATAATATAAGAAATGAACATATTACACTTAATCATTAGAAAAAATAGCAAATATACATAGAAATATGGTGCATTTAGAATTGAATTGGCAGTTTCGAAAAGGGGTCATGTCCTTTCTCTTTCAAACTATAAGGAATCGAAAAAAACGATTTTCCTCTAACCTATTTGAACTGGAGCCACTAATTTTTTTAAGAATACTACTTGAGTGATTTATAATGATAGTAGGTGGTAGTAAATATTTTGAAAATTTTCTGTACTGGCTAGATCAAATTTGGTACCTGAAACAGACATGACCCCTTTTCGAAACTGCCTATTCAATTAGTCTTGTGACATGAATTCATAAAAACAGTTTATCAAAATAATATTAAATAGTTTTTAAACGTTAAAACATTGTTTAAGGTAGTTCAATCAATGAAAATTTAGCAACAATAATTGTTGGATTAGTTCAATTGTTAAGTAACATTGCATCATTATTTGTGGTTGACAAATCCGGACGCAAACCATTATTAATTATTTCTGGAATAATAATGTGCCTGTCAATGGCATCGATGGGAACTGCATTTTATTTAAATGACATGAACAATCATGATTTTGGGTAGGATTAAAAATCAATATTCTTAATTAATATTCGTAATTATAAAAGAATTCATTTATTTTTGAAGATTTTTACCACTAGTAAGTCTAATCGTTTTTATGATTGGATTTTCATTTGGATTTGGTTGTATACCATTTTTGCTGATTGGTGAAATATTTCCTGCGCCACAAAGAAGTATTTTAAGTTCAATAGCTGGTTCATTTAATTTAGGCGTTATGTTTATTGTCATTAAAACGTATCATTATTTGGAAAAAGTAAGCAAAATATCTTAAAAGAAAATATATACATATATATATAATATATTTATATAATGTTAATTTTATAAATCTCAGATAATTTCAACAGCTGGAACATTTTGGATGTATTCAATATTTTGTGCATGTGGTGTTATTTTTGTAATTGCAGTTGTGCCCGAAACGAAAGGTCGTGATTTAGATAGTATTGCCAAGTTATTTCTTAAGAAAAATCAATCGACGACGATAATGAATGATAAAAATAAAATCAATCGAAACAACAAAAATAATAAAATCCTAGCTCCATCTAATTTGGCTGTAAGTTCATTACCATCTATTGAAAAAGAAAAAAATATAAAAAACTTAAATGGAAATTTAATTTTAACTGCAACAAGATTAGATTTAAACGATGATGTAGAAATAACAAGATTGTAAATAATTAAAATGGAAAAGAATGTTACTTTTTAAATTGAGATATGAAATGTTTAATTCATTATCTTATATTGTATTAATTTTAGAGATTTTCTTCTAATGTACCTAACTTTATAGTTGAATATAACAAATATATATATTTTCACATATAGATACTATTGTTTATTTGTTTATTTGTTTATTTATTTCACTTGATTTGTGAATTTGATTTCAGCCAAATAACATAACAAATTAAATTATTAAAATTAATTAGTTATTTCTAGATTCAAGTGCAATATTTATTATATGGTTTGATATCTGTGATGTCAAACTAAAAAACATATTTCACAAAAAATATGTTAATGAAACAAAACGCGATATTCACAGTTTCGTTTTGTTGTTATATAAGTATAGTTATTTAAAAGATAAATGTACATTGCAATAGAAATAACTATATGAATGATCTTATATGGTTTCCTACAATTTTAACTGCGAAATATTTAAAATAAAAATGCTAAAGCTAATTAAGAAATTATAAATGAGATAATTAACACGGAAGATTTGTCGTGAAAACTTTCTATTTAATATTTTTAAAAATTTATCCTCCATAATTGTGTTAATGGTTCATCTATTTGGATTTGAAAATGAATCAACTGGCTCTAATTACAATACTTACTATTTTTCTGTTGACAATATTATTCAAACGCGGAAATCTAAATTTAATATACACAAATGGTCTGTAATACAACATAGACATAACAAATATATTATATAGGCTACATAACCGATGTTAAAACGCGCCATTCTAAATTGAAACTCTTATGTTCTTGTTAAATTGTCCAAGAGCCAAAAATCTTTCTTTTTTTTTTTGTTTTTATTTTTACAATAATTTTCTTTAACTCAAGTAAAATAACACAATTGCTCATTGTAATACATTGAAATGTGAGTTGTGGGCCCGTAAGAGCGTCCATCACATTATGAAATTGTATTCAGTGAGTTTCTAACCGTTAAACGAGTAATACAATTAAAATAATACACAGCGAAATAGATTTTTCAAAAGTATTTTCTATGAGCCCGCGCGTGTGATTTTTTGTTGTTGTTGTTCCATTGAGATGTTGGATTGAATAGCGTGTGAATTTAAAGGAAGCTTACTTTACAGAAAGTAAATAAAATGTAAGACATAAAATAGAAAAAAATATAGATCTCAAATTTAAAATTTGATAAAAAAGGACTGAATGGGACATTTTAAATAATAAGAAAAATATCTAAAATATATTTCACATACATTAGACTTTGTTATGCAATTGAACATAAATATTTTAGTTTAACCTATTGAAACAATATTAATAATAAATATTGTGATTTTCCGTTTTTTAATTTTCAGTTATTTTTTTTTTACTGTGTCCCATTCAGTATGTCGTTCCTTATGTCCAAAACTAATTATGCACATAATTATTATAGTAGAGTAAAGACGATAAAGAATTTCTATTTTGTGAATTGTGATTATGTTGTTTGAATGGCATTTATCGCTCGTTCATTTCGTCTACACAATTACATAATAACAATGTACAACTTACTAAAAGTACTTAAATACATTTCACAGTTCATTACTACCGCGCTCTACACATCACTTTTGCATCAATATAGATTAAAAATATTTATTTAGCTGTGCAGTTTGGTATAAATTTACCTTTTGCTCTTTAAAATTGGTTATATTTATTTTAAGTTTTAACGAAACTGACGACAGACAGTTGATGAATTTCCGATTTAGATGTAGGTACAATAGTAATTTATATGCTCATGAATAGAGCATATAATAATATACTATATTTTATAGAATTGTTTCATTATGAATAAATATATTATATAACCCATTGAAATGTAATGAATTTTTAATCCGTAAATTTCCAATAGCTCTTTAATTTGTTTTTTTATATATTGGTATATATTATATATCTATAAAATTATATACCTTTTTGAACTGCAAAGCAAATGCATATATAAAATGAAACGGCCAGTATTTTAAAATCTTCCAATTTATTAACGTTTTAGTTTTGTGCCATTGCGAACATTAGAATTTATTTAAAAATCTATAAACAATTTTTCTTGCATTTTTAATATATTTAGAATTTAAACTAAATATTTTGCATTATAACTTGTTAATTTCTTCATTTGATCTTTTCGCTTTTTGTTATCATGAAATTTTTTTCTAATATTGATTACGTTAATATAATTCCTGTTTATCAAATTCTCATAACTATCACAAAAACATAAATTGCGAAATTGAAAGATAACGATTTTACGAGTATTTGATTGATATTATTATGATTTATGTCTGTAAAATGGTTCATTCAACTATCCATTTCTTAATTCTTGCAAGTTTCAATATAATTGCATAAAAAAAAATATTTTAAAAATTAAAAATGTTGTAGTTTTCGATAAAATTTGGATTCCAATAACAGAATTAGAATTATATTTTGATTCCACAAATTGAATTAGCTTGTGTTAAAATAAAAGAAACAAAGCCTATTTATCACTTCATGTTCTATTATGTTCTCTAAATTTATTTTTTAAGCTTTAAAAACAAATACCTACTAGCATTTTGTATTATATTTTTGGATTGTTTGCGTTATTGTGCTCTATTTTTTAAAATTTATATGAATATTTTACAATGAAGACATGTTAAATGAACTTGACAAATGAAATGAAATGTAACAGATGTTTATATAAACAAATGAGTTTGGTATATGATTCAACTTCATTTACCTAAATTAAATAATACTGCATTGCGAGAAACAACATTGTTTTACTATTTTTGAGATGATATAAGCTAAAATTGTTATATATTGGAGCAAAATTAATGAATTAGAACCTGTGAAACAAGTATTCGAATAGAAAAAATAATTTATTCAATAGATATTATTCACTCGCAAAGTTAAATTTAAATCCGCAGTTTAAATATTTGCTACTTTCAGTATTATGACATATACAAATACATATTAAAAAAATAATTCATTACGAACAAACATCGTCATTGTGTACATTACATATAGTAAAATTAAGAAAAAACAAAAACAAAAATATTCTGAAAAGCAATGCAATACACATATTTAGTATTCAATAATTCTGACGACAAAGAGATTATTCATATTGAGACAAAACAAAAACAGATGTATCAGTATTCAGTCTCATCTCATAGTATTGCGTTTAACCAACTTTATTGCATAATTAAATGATTTTAATTTAGGAAGAAATGAATACTTATGGTACCTCGACGCTCAATAGATAAACTTTAGCATTTTAAAAAATTATTTAATTATAATGCAAATATCAATTTATACTTGTATAAATAACTGCCCAGAAGATAAAATGCTTTATCGTCTTCAATTTAAAATACATAAATTTAAATACAAATTTTTAACACTGGATTTACGTTAATTACTAATAATATAGTTGAACACTAACGTAACTATTTAATGTTAAAGTAAAGGTTGGATACGTAAGAAAATTGTATGGTCCTTTTCTAGCTAATCGTATCTGACCAATATGCCTCACGTTACCCTATTTAATACTTAGTACAATTATTGTACTTTTTTAACTGTCTGTTCGCTGTTTTGTTAGAGATGCTGTCTGGTTATTAATTAGTCAAATTTTTCTTGGCATTTAAAACTATTCACGAACACGTATTTTCATTTCATCAGCAAGCCAAACCAGAACATGAAACTTTATTACACAACAGACAAAGATAAAAATAATAGATAAACTTTATATTTATATATATATTGTGTGTATGTTCCTTTATTATAATAATAATATACGTGCAAGCAAATAGTATAAATGCTCAAAATAGATAGATCAATAGCGGCCACACAAAAACTGATCCATAAATAAAAATAAATATACATTTCAAAATATTTCTACTATTTTTTAAATATGGAAATGTATTATAATGTTATTTAAAAAAAAATTAAACTTTAGAAAATGCCACGAGGAAAGAAAAATAAAAACTCATCAGCAGCAAGTACATCCGGAGGAAATACCAGTAATGTTGTTAATAAAGGAACTTCCGCTAAACCAGACAACAATGATTTAAAAATACGTCTAGAAAATGCCACGGAGAAATTAAGTAAAATTCAGGATTGTATTGGTGTTATACAACCAACAGTTGCACCAGAAACAATAGAAAAAGAAGAAGAAAAACTTAAAAGTTTAGGTGAAGCCAAACAGAAACTCGACAAAATTCAAGAAAGCGTTGATTTGATCAAATCAACTATACAGAACCGTAATGATGGCGAAAACAAACAAGAAAACGCTGGATCCGGAAAAAGAAAAAATAATAAAAAACAACAAAGTAAAAGTGCTGAACCTTTAAATTATGTTAAAAGTGAATCACTAGTCAAATCTGAAGAAAATATTGCGGATATTCAACAGACAAAGAAGAAGCGTAATCGTCATAAAAAGAAAAAGGGAGCAACAAATGAACAAATTCAAGATGAACATCAAAACAGCCAGAGTCCAGAACCAGAAACCAGTTTATGTAAAAACGATGATGTTGCGGTACTTCCAAAAATTGTAGGTGAAATTGAAAAAACCAATATTAAAGAGACATCAAAAAAAATGACTGATAATGAAAAAAATAATGATGCGAAAAGCCCAAAAATTGAATGTGAAATTGATAAAAATAATGTTACGGAGAATGTGACTGAAATGTCAACGCCGTTAGAATTTTCGAAAAAAATAAAAAAAAATAAAAACAAAAGCAAAAAAGGTGAAATTCAAGAAGCTGGTGAAGAATCTAAAGTCATTGAGTCTCCAGAAAAAATTCTGCAATCTACAGTAACTGTGAGCGAATCCAAACTTATACCACTCAATGAATCTGAATATATTAATGATCAGTTAATCGAAAAGACAGAGCAAATAAATGAAAGTTTAGAAAATTGGAGTTCGGTCAAGAAACAAAAGAAAATACAAGTTAAAAGGAATGTTGAAAATGCGCTTCACAATAAAGAAGAGCTTGCTGAACCTTCTGGACGTTCTCAATTGAAAGAAGAAAATATTAACAAGAATTTAGACATTTCTTCAGCAGAAAGTAAACTAGATGCACATGAAAACCCATCTGTAAATATTTTTGAAAAAATGGATAGTTTAAATAAAAGTATTGAAACTAAGAAAGATACAAAGAAACAAAATAATTCAAAGAAGAAAATTAAATGTGAAATTTCTTGCGATTCAGAACAAAGTTCACCGTCTCTAATAGAAAATATTAGGCCTGCCGAAATCAAATTACCACCACTGGCTCAGGAAGAAATATTTGAGACAATAGAAGAACCCCAGATTAACTTATTGAAAGCAGAAATAACTCATGATCAAAATTTAATAGACAACGAGACTCAGAAAAGTCCAGCAGAAGACCGCAAATCTAATCAAGACTTACCATTGCAAAAAAAGGCTGAACCGAAAAAGAAGGAAAACTCAAGAGAAAGATATTCTAAAAATAAATCACAAGAAACGCAAGAAATATTTACACCAGTAAGGCCGGAAGCATTAGTCCCTATTGTGGCTCAATATGAGAACGTAGAGAAACCGCATGAAGATGATTTTCAGAAAACTGTTCAAGATAACATAAATCAATTGCTAGCATTATCTGCTGCGAAGCCAAAAGAAAAGATAGTTACGTCTGAGGAAAAAACAGAATGTACGAGTATAAAAGATGATGCAAACAAGAAGGAAAGTTTTAAAGCTATTCTAATTGCAAAAGCAGCATCAGATGATGGATCAAAAAATATAATTTCAAATATAACAGAAAAAGGAGAGCAAACAAACAAAGATAAATCTATTAAAGGAAAAGTAATCAAAGACGCAAAAAAAAACATTTCCGGTTTAGTTAAAAAAGAACCTTTGGAATCCACGCAACCAGCAAGGGACAATATTTCACCTAATCCAAAATATAAAACCCCATCACCGCCAAAATCAGATGACCAACAAAAAAATGAGCAAAGTATCTTGTCGCAAAAATCATTAAACAAGAAAACAGAAAATATTATATCCCCAAAATCAACAGAAAAGCCTACTATTTCTGACCACACTATAGAAACAAAGTCTATTCCAACGCAAATATTACCAACTAATTTACAAGAAGAAGATGGAACTGCAAAAATATGGAAAATTTTAGAAGAGGCCAGTAAAAGTTTAGAGCCAGTGGAAATTCAAATGGATGAAGGTCTACCAGTAACAATTAATAGGACTTGTAAAATTTCTGAACAAAATTTATTGAAACCAGAAGCTGAAATAAGACCGCAAGACGCAGGAAACGTAGAAAAATTTCAGAAAATTATAGCGAGTGATACAAAAAGCAAAGAAAAAGCTCATAAAGAAGTACCAGAAATTTTGGAAAAAACTTCAAATTTAGATATAGGCAAATCAAAAAACACAGAACTATCAAGTAAAGAATGTGGCGAGAAGCGTTTGCAAATAGCTATTTCAGAAGTAAACGTAGAAAAATCTCCAATACAGCAAACAGCAATATCAGAGAAATCCATACTTCCAGAATGTGATCAGAAACAATTAATACCATCACCTAAAAAACATGGACAGCCACCAATAAAGCAAAACGAGCCAAAATCCAAACGGGAACAAAAACAACAAAAATCAAATAAGAACATTAAACCAAATACAGCATCAGCGGTTCCAGCACAGAATTCGCCAATTAGAATTGAAGAAACACCACCACCAGATATTGAAATTCCATTAGACATGAGTATAATATCAACATCAAGCATGGAATCTTCATCTCCACTTATTGATTCCGCGAATTCTCTGCAAAAACACGAAGGAATAGTACCATGTGATGAATCGCTTACAAGTATGGACTCAAAAAACGTGCAAGGAAGCGATTTTGTTCAGTCTGTTGAACAGCTAGCAGATGTAACAAAATCGCTTGTAAATAAAATTCTCTCCGAAACCAAAGAAGAACATCGTGAATTAAAGAATGTTATTCCAACAACAGATAAACAAAATAAAGATGAAATTAATTTAAAACAATTAAATGACATATCGGAAACTAAAACTCATGAATTACCCGAAAAAAATCCACAAACTAAAATGGAAGCTCAATTTTCAGAAGTTAAACTAGTTGATATTTTAGAAGCAAAAATGATTACGCCTAAATCAGCAGCAATTGAAGCCGGAGCAATTAAAAAAGCACAAAAAAATGTCGACTCAACTGGTAAAAAGAGCGATGGGTGCTTGAGGGTTCATCAACAAAATCGAATGCGTTCCAAATCACCAAAAGAAAATCCAGCTGAAAAATATGTTAAATTGCAGAAAGAAATTAATAATAAAAATACTTATCAAAATATATTGAATAAAAAAGATGGATCAAATGAAGAACCTAAAAATATTGAAATAAAGAAGGAGAACGATCTGGACTTATCTGACAAAAAAGAATGTACTGTTAAAGAATCAATGAAAACTGAATCCGATGCTAAATCCTTCACACCTACTGATAGTATTTTATCGGGAAAGAAACCTAATATACCGCCCAAACCAGATAATTTAACAAAGAAATCGTCTTCGCCGACAAAGTCAGTTCAAAGCTCTCCAAACTCACAACACGATCAGAGAAAAACTGGTAAACCAATAATACCACCGAAGCCAGAACATTTAACAAATTTATCTGGTGCATCGACAGTTTCAAAAACAAATCCCGTAGCAGTAACAAAAAAATCTCCACCTACACTACAAACTGACGACGAAGATGATTATTTCGAATATAAATTTACTCCACGTCCAGTGTATATTTGTACAATATGCCAAGTATGTAAAACACCATTACAACCGCAAAATTGGATTGCATGTAAATTGTGTCAAATGGTGTCTTATTGTTCGAATGACCATTTAATTGAAGATGAACTAGGACATAAAGATTTATGTTTAGCCATTCAGGAAATTGCAAAAAAACGAGGTAAGTCTAGTTTATTATTTTATTTAAAAAAAAAATTAACAATTTTATTTTTTTTAAAAAAACATTTTAGGGGGACACATTTATAATAATGCACGTATACTAAATGATGATGACTATCGTAGTCTTCGTGTGCACACCTTAAATATTTGTGAAAATCTGCTTAAACGTCCATTACAAACATTTGAGAGAGAGATTTTATTATTTCCTCGTTTATGTTCGACAACCGTTTGCCGAGAATGGCGTCAAAATTTACTAACTGAATGTAAAATGTGTAGACAGGTAATTTTTTTATGTTATGTATAAAATGGTAATTATTATTAAAAGAAAAATATTCAAAATATCGTTAGGTTTCATTCTGTGCATCACAAGCAGATCATTTACCTTTAACTCATCAGCGATGGTGTAAAGCATATGATTTATATCAAAAGTTAGTGGTTAAACAAAAAAATTATGGACGCATTGAACCGAGTTTACCTTGCAAAATTCAACTGAAACCATATTTATTGCCGAATAATATTGATGACGTTTTCAAAGATTTATATAAAAACTATGCTGGTCAGAAATCTGTTGTTTATTCTTCTTTTTTTTTTTAAAAATTCATTAAAATACATTTTTAAATTCGTATTGTAGCCATCAAAGATGAATGTGTTTATGCTACATTAACACAATTAGCAACAGCACCTTTAACTGCATTCTTCGCTGCACAGAAGTCTGAACAGTTTATTCAAGAAGTTTATACAATTCATTTAGTTGGTGCTGAATTACAATTTGAAGCAGACATTTTAGACAAGTGGGAAACATTCTTCTTACATTTAGCACCAAAGCTAATGGAATTACGTATTGTATTTTGTGGACCAGAATTAAATGCAGAAAATCTTCCATTGGAAATATTAAGTCGAATAAGGTAGATAACGTTGAATTCAAATTAAAAAAAAAAAAAATAAGAAGCAGAACATAAAATTTATTTTAAAAAAATGTAGAATGTGTCGAACATGTCGTCAAAATTGCCGAATGGTGAAGTTTGATTTTCAGTGTGGGAAACTTTATCACGATTATGTAAAATCATCATCATTTATAAAACCAGATTTGAGTAAATATAAAATTAATTTCCCACAAACTCTCTCCTAATGTTATCAATTAAATCAAATTCATTTCAGTTTGTTTTTTTAATGCGGGATTATATCGCACAACTGGATTCAATGGCTTGGACACATGGCCTGAAACTATAAAAGTAGCAACAAATTTAAATTGTCCGATCATTGTTACGTCTTATACAGAGCTCGAGTCACCACGCGATTTAGAACGTTTACAAGCTGAATCGCACAGTTTTAATCAGACTCTTGGTGCAGACGGCCACCGACTAACTATTATTCATCCTCCACAATTAAATTTTTATTCTTCACAACGGCCTGAACGTAATTTTATCTCCGATGAAGTAGCACCAATGATTTTTAAGAATTTTTATTGTTTCATTGTTAAATAGAATATTGTGTAGTCAATAGGGACAAAAAAAACTTGGATTAATTCACAAAAGCAAGAAACTTGGCCTACATGTAGGGTTCCTTGAAGGTGATTTTTTCCAAAAAGTTCTGGAGGATGCATTTTATGCAACGGAAGTTATGGCCGCCATCTTGAATTTCAGTTAAGAATTAATATGTCAGCTCAGGGACTAGCTAAAGCCCCAAAACCGGTACCAATTTTCAGGAAGAATCATTCCACAAAAAGTTTCTAGCAAGCAACTCTCTAATAGGCCTTTAAAGGCCATAAAAAGTCTAAATTTTCGGGAAATTGACTTTTTGGTCGGAAAACACGTGAGTTTCTGGCATTTACCTAATTTTCTGGTTTTCCAAATCCATCGAAAAGGCGAGTTTTTGACTTTTATTGGCGGTTTATCATAACTTTTTTAGATATGTTAGAATCCTATCCAAAGTAAAATTAGACGCCGAACACGATGATGATTTTTTGGAAAACCGGAAGGTTTGGAAAATGCCTGAAACTCATGTCTTTTCCGACCAAAATATTAGAGAGTTTATTGTTAGAAACTTTTTATAGAATAAGTCTTCCTGAAAATTGGTTTCGATTGCCCTAGTTGATCCCTGAGCTGACATATTAATTCTTAACTAAAATTCATGATGTTGCCATAACTTTCGTTGCACATATATCCTCCATGGATAACTTTTTGGAAAAATCATCCTCAAGGAACCCTCCATGTAGGCCAAGTTCCTTGCTTTTGTGAATTAATCCAAAAAAAAAATACCCCTTTTCTGTCCTTATTGACTACTCTAATACTTCTGTTGAAGGACAGTTCTGTTTATAATTTATTGTTGTTTTTGTGAAAGTTCTGTATTGATTTTTATGATTGTGGTCTGAATTTAAAAATAAAATATTAATAAAAAAAAGTTTTTCCCCAATATGCTTTTTTCTACATTCTTAAAATATTTTTGGACCATTTTCGTTTTGAGTACTGGAGCGCTATGCATTTATAGCATGCTATATCTAAAAAATATGGTGCGAATTGTGCTATGCGCTATTCTGAAGCACACCATAATTTTCGCACTCTATAAAATTTAGCCAAAATATTTGAAGTAGTCTTGAGTAGACCATAAACCACATCGCACACCATATTTTGTGTAGTTTGACATTTAGTAATAATATTTTCAACGCGAATAAAGGGAAAATTTAAACAAAAATAATAAATACAGTAACTCCTCGAAACGAAGAACCGGTGAAATTTTAATCAATTCTTTTTTGCGAATAGATTGTATTTGTAAGATTTATGTTTTTTTTTTATAATTTTTTTTTAAATTTCATAATGAACATACTTAATATATTTATTACGATAGCCAAAAAATATAGTGTGAAGTGTAGCATAGCGCTCCTCTATTAAAACTTAAAACTAATTATTATTTCTTATTATTTAAAAATATTTTTCAGACTTGTCATCGTCAATTTATTATACATAAAATTATTTTCGATACAAAAATTAATTTAAAATTGGTAAAATATTAAATTGCCAAATTTTTTCGCTATTGACTTCCATCAAACATACTAACGGCCAATAATAAATTCCTTCGTGTAAAATGTAATCCAATGAATGGCGAAGATTTTGTTGGAAAGCATCTTAATAAATATTGTTCACCATCTCGAACATCTGGATTATGTGAAACATTAACATTTTCACCTGTTATATCTTCACATAGTCTTGTAAAATCCCATAATCGTAGTGTACAGTCTAATGAACCAGTTGCCAATATTGTACCATCCCGACTAAAACATATTGAATGAACAGTACCAGTATGTCCACTAAATGAAGCAATTAAATGTCCGTGAGCTAAATCCCATATAAGACATCGTGTATCAGCCGACCCAGTTGCTAAAAAACGACCACACATACTGAATGCTAGTGTATAAATTGGTGCTTTATGTCCAGTCATTAATCGAACATAGTTTCCTGATAAGCAATCCCATAAACGTACAGTTCGATCGCTTGAACCGGTTGCTATGTAATTTGAATTTGGATGAAAGAGAACACAATCCACATCAGATAAATGACCTAAGAATATTCGAAGTGGTTGATGTGAATCGGTTGACCATAAACGAGCTGTTTTATCATGAGAACATGTTGCAAAATAATGACCATGCGGGGAAAATCGTATATCCCAAACTGGATATATATGTCCTTTGTAAACAACAACACATGTCCATGTATGCAATGACCATAAACGAATTGTGGCATCCTCTGAACAAGACAATAGCATTGTACGATCCGGCGAAAATGCGCAACGATATATTGGACCATTATGTCCAAGAAATGTACGTGATGTCTCAGCTGTTCGATCATCCATCATGCGAACAAGAACATCGTCTAAAGGGAATTAAAAAAAAATATTTAGTGGAATGTAAGAAGTATTTTTTTTATTATAGTAAATAGTTAAAAGGAAACTTACCAGCCTCTCGGTCAACTTCTTTAAGCTGATCAGCTGGCTTCATTTCTCTTAGTTTAGATGGAGTCAATGACCATACTCTTATAACTGAATCAGCAAATCCGATTGCTATTAAACTTGTATCATCACTAACTTCTGCACAAGTAACGCTATGCGTTGTATTTAAAATTGTATATAAACAAACCGATGGTAAGCTGTCCGGACCAAGTGCAACACGTTTCATTGCTTCACGCATAGAACGTACTTTCTCCTGTTTGTCAATATCTTTCATTTCAGGCAGTGGCATTCGATCAAGTGGTGGTGCATTTGGATCTGATTTTGATTTTTTCGAAAACAATGGATCCTTTTTAGCTTTTTTCTTTTTTGGTTTATCCGGCGCTTCAGGATCTAAATCATCATCTTCGTCTTGATTTGGTTGAGCTAATGATTGAATATCTGGCTCTTTTAACAAACCATAATAAACTTTAACTTTATTATCTTGACGTTTTGCTTCTCCTGTCATAGCACCTGCTGTTGCTTCACATTGGGCCTTATTTCTTGCAACACCTTCATATAAATCAAAATATAAATGCTCATTAACAATATTCATGATGACCGATTGTTTTTTCTCTTGCAAATGACGTTTTAATAGGGATAATGTGTCACGCGATATTCTTATAATAAATTCATTTGATTTAAATGTTTCCGTTAAATCGTTACCACTCATTTGATTACGTTTTGTAACAGTTGCAAGGCGAGTTATATCTTCATGATAGTAATATTCTTGTTCAGGTCCAAATTTATCAATAAGTTTTTTTGCTTGTTCTTCATGATCATTGTAGACTAATTCCAAGTACATATGAACAAACACCGGATACAAAATCATTGCCAATTCATGCTAAGGTATATAAAAAAAAAAAAAATCAAAAATGTTTAAATGGCTTTTTTTATTAAATAAAATATATTTAGTTACAAACCTTATAAATATCTAAGGATTCGTCAACAAATCGTCTCAATTCTAAATAAGCATATTCATATAAATCTGGATCACCCTCACTTTTATAAGCCGCCAATACACTACTGACATCAGAATCAGCTGGTACATTTTCCGGAACATCACTTAAGTTAGCCTCTCGCCGAAAAACATCTTCAACGGTCTAATTTTTTTTTTTGGTTTATTCATGAAACAAAAAAAAAGTTGTTTATTTTCCTTTTCTTTTTGTAAATAAAATAACATAAATAAAAAGTAAGGCTAAGGTTACTGATTCTCTTATAAATAAATGTATAATTTACCTTATAATTGTACTTTCTCAAGAATTGTAGTACCGCTAATACCTCACTTTTATTTTGTGCCATTTTCTACACAAATTATTCAAATATGATTTCAATCAATTTTTAAACGAGTTTATTTTATAAATATTGTTAAAAAGAGGTTTATGTTTTAATTTTGATAGGAGATTCAACTATTTGTTTTTAGATATATATTTTTTTAGCAAAATGTCACTATTTTATTTTATGCCGTAATGTTGGCAGTTATATACCATTTCTGATTACTTTGATGGCCTAGTTTATACGCCAATGTCGACGACAAAATACCACGTAGTGACAAAAAAAATAACTACTCTAAAAATTAATTTTTTGTAAACAAAACTTCACAGAAAGTGGTCTGTTATAACCATTTTTTTTTCTAGTGTATTTATTTTGAAAATAGTCTTATATTATATTTTTTAGTTTTTATACCTACACAATTATCTTTATAAATAGTATGATGAATTAAAATTTTAGTTATTTTCATAGAATTTTTATAGTGTTTTAAAAAATTGCATTTTAATCGCACAGAAAAACATAGTGTCTTAATAATATTATTAAATCTCAGTGATATTTGTTTACAAGTAAATGGTTATGCATAATTACAAGTTTAATGTTAAGTTCGTGTGAAATTTAACTTTTCTGATTGATTTTCATAGGATTATGTGAAATTTTGTTTAATTGAATTTTTTTTAATTTTTTAAAAAGTGCGGTTATGTTCAAGTATTTACATTTCGTTAAATTGTAATTATTGGGGTCGATACCTTTGAATATGTATACTATGGACTGCTAACATGGTGCATTTTGCATACAAAGATGATATTATAAGTTCTGGACGATTTTGCGCGCCCCACTAGGGATGAATTAAAATTAACATGGGACGAGATACAAATGTTATATTAGTTCATTTTTTGAACACCAAAATACCACTAGTCC
>JAABKK020013268.1:0-21711 GCA_011634745.2 Catotricha subobsoleta
AATCACTGTCAGTATCACTGTCATCATTCAAATTAATCAACAATTGATCTACCACTATATCAACACCAACATCAGTTCCGAACAATTCACGTTCAACATTCCATGTGTGCTGGCACGTTTTGCGCCATTCGACTTTAAGTTTAATATTAGCCAAATTAATATTTCACTTTTTTTATTGGCGGCTGTTGGGCATTTGTTCATTAATTTGTTATGATACGGTGCGTTATCAATGACAACAACAGTGTTGGGAAGCAAATTAGGAAGTAATTTTTCTGAAATCCACTTCTCATAATTTGCATAATTCATGTTGTCATGATAATCATCACTTTTGATTGTGGGATTGAATATAAGTCTTGCTCCATCTACGAAACCTTCCTCATTTCCAGCATCCACTATAATGATTTTACCACCATTAGAAATTGGTGTACGTAAAATAAAATAATTTCAAAAAAAAAAGAAACAAAAAACTATATTTGAAAACATTGATGCATCGTAAACCATACTAATCGCAGCGAAGATGCAGCCTAAACACTGCTTTTTGTTGACATTAGTTGCGCGAGGTTTGTCATGAAATTTGTGATCGAGCAGTAGATAATCTTATTTAATATCAATATTTTTATTTTTAACAACTAAATCTTTGCCATCATGTTCAACCGTTTCAAATGCCCATTTTCTATTAACACGACAATTTGTAGCACATTTTGGACTTTTACAACTTAAACATGGAAAATGACATCCAGGACAGCTATTATCTAAACAATCACAGGCATCAATACCAGCTGAATTTCCGGGAATTCGATATCGTCCTTTCTCATCAAATAAATTATTTCTTGACGATGCTGATTGATTGTAATATTTGCGTGTTATTTTTCGTCTTTCACGCTTTGATTTTTCTGGATCAAAATTTGATAAAAACTTTGTACCTTCAACAAGTGTTCGAAGATGTTTTTCAGTAGCTGCATCATTGTTTTTCTTTTTATTGGTGTTGGTACGATCTCGAAGATTCCTTGTTCCTGTTCCTATGAAATCTTCTGAATCTTCCATATAATCAAAATATTGCGAATAACTCATTTTCGTTCCCTCTTTGCTTTTAATTGAATATTTTTTTATTAGATTACTTATCCGTTCAACAACTCAAACAAACAACAATTACAAAAAAAAAATATTATAGCAAATTAAAATGTCAAACAAAACTGTTTTGATGTATTGCCGTAAGAGGCATTGCTCTGTACTAGCTGTACTGAGCGCAAAAAATGAAATAATTTAAAATATATGCAAAAAACTTTGAGATTAGCATATTATTTGAGTCTATTAAAATGAAAATGCTGTTAAATAATTATGAATTACTAGAAATTTGAATTGACCGTGTTAAATTTCATATACTAGTTCTACAAGTAAATTATGGTTTAACGTTATAAAAAATGGTACATATACAGCTGGAGAAATTTTATGTACGAAGCCACTTCGTGCAAAAACGAATTCCAGCTATTAAATGGTTGAGCTGTAATAGACGTTGGCAAAACTATGTTTCCGCCAGACGTCGCGTCGTATGTTTCAAGTATTAAAATACATTTTAACACGGCGATAATAAGTATATTAATTTTAATTAATCTTAGAGTTAATATATTTGTAATTAATTTGAAAAAAAAACATGTTGATAATCATTGAGTATATTTTCAGCCCAATAAAATCAAAATAAATAATTTTAATTTTTTTTTTTCAGTTTTAATTAGTCTGAAAATATTGTCAATAACTATAAATATGTTTTCCTTAAATTAATTAAAAATATATTAACTGTATGATTAATTAATAGACTAATTATCACCGTGTTAAAATGCATTTTTATACTTGAATCATACGACGCAACGTCTGGCGGAATAAAAAGTTTTGCCAACGTCTATAGCATCGTTGCGATTGGACAAATTTTATACATTAACAGCGTCTTCGAGTTTTATAGTTACTTTAGTGTAAGTTTTATGTGAATTTTGTTTCAAAATTCTTCGCTTTTTAGTTTAGTCTAAGGGCGGTATTCACGAAAAACGGTTTTAATTCTACTGATATTCACGTAAAAAACAACTTTTATTTATGACACAACGGAATTTGAAATAAAATATATGAAAGAAAACGTATTATATTTAAAAGTGGTGTTTAGTCTTAAAGCGACTAAGTGTATTTCAGTTAGCTAACAGCAGTTTTAAGACTAAAAATTATTTCATGAATAGCAATTTTCGTTAAAATCATTTTTAATGAGTTATAAACGTTTTTAAATGTTTCCTGAATACCGCCCTTAATCTAATAAAGTAACTTTGAATCATTGCTCGAAGACGCTTTTATTATTGTGTTCAATCTTCTAACGGAACTGATTTGAAGTTCAATTGGCGCTGTTCATATATTACGTAACGCGATTTTGGGCTGTTTTCGACCCCCACCTCCCCATCGTAACATTTTTTATATGAAGTTTTTTTTCTTTTATATGTAGCGTAACACTTCACCAAACCCCTCCCCCAAAAGCTTTACGTAATATATGAAGAGCGCTTTAATTGATTTTATAAATCGAGATGTAACTATTATTTCAAATAGGACTTTGTTGCCCTAAATATGAAAATAATTTTTCAAAAGAGAAATTTAAGGATGAGTAAACAAAACCTTTTAATTGTCCAAAGCATTGTCTTGTCATTCTAGCCACCTATTGTGAATTATAATTAATGGCATAGCACGTGCGCGCCTATATAAATATGTCAATAAATTCAATATAAGGTTAGGTTCAAAAATAGAAACTATATTTTGTAATCTATAAATGAAATTAGTTGTATATTCAATATTTTAAATATTATTTAATAAATTTAAAAAATATTAAGCTCCAAAATGAAGTTCGCATATAAGGTTAGTAAAATGTTCATCACAACAAATAAATTCATTTCTGTAATGAATTATTTATTGTTTCATATTATTTTTTTTACAACTGAATAAAATGTAAATAATTTTTGAATGCCTATCTATCATTTTCTCGCTAGTTTTCAAATTTAATGGGAACAATTTACCGGAAAGGAAATTTACTTTTTACAAATGATGGAAACTCAGTCATTAGTCCGGTTGGAAATAAAATCACCATTTATGATTTAAAAAAGTAAGATCTTCTTATTAAATTGCCGCACGAAACTATATTGAATTAAATAGCAGAATAAGATATGAATTTATAATTTCAGTAATAAAGCCAAAACATTATCACTGGAAAGTCAATTTAATTATACATCAATTGCAATATCACCAAATGGATGTCTTATGGTTGCAATCAATGAAAAAGGTGAAGCACAAATGATCAGTATGATTTCGCATACTGTTATACATACACATAAATTTACAGAAGCCGCCAATTGTATACAATTTAGTCCGGATGGAAAGTATTTTGCTGTGGCTAAAGGAAATATTGGTAAGTGTTCAGTTTGGTAATGATTCTCATTTAACTGGTAATGAGTTCGCAATAATATATTAATATTTAATTTTGTATTTTATGCAGTATCGGTATTTAAAGCACCTGGAGAAATCACTGGTGAATATAATAGCTTTAAAGCAGTACGACATTTTGTTGGTGCTCATGATGATATTATTTGGATTGATTGGTCGACTGATTCAAAAATATTAGCCATTGGATCTAAAGATAATTCCACGAAAATTTATGCAATTGAGTTGTATGAAAATTTTCGTCCATTCTTATTATCTGGACACACAGACTCAATAGTTGGATGTTTCTTTGAAGCAAATAGTTTGGATGTGAATACAATTAGTCGAAATGGTCAGCTTTGTATTTGGGAGTGTAGTCTAAAGTTGACAGATTTAATAAATAAGAGTGAATTGGAAGCATCAGCATCTGAACCATCTGTCAAAAGATTGAAAGATAATGCAAATGATGAAAACGAAGAAGATTCATATGATACAAAAGATGACATTGAAAAAACGGCAGCTGAATTAGAAAAAGAACAAGAAGAATTTCAGATAGATGCAGATGAGGAAAATGGGCGTGATGAACAAGGAAAATTATTATTAGAGAAACAAAAAATGACACATCCATTTTCATACTCACGCTTAGCACGTCATTATTTAATCGACGAAGTACGGAAAGAGAATAAAGATGCTAGATTGACCGCGGCGAATTATCACAAAAAGTCAAAATTGTTAATAACTGCTTACTCCACGGGAACATTCTATTTGCATGAGTTGCCCGACGTTAGTATGATACATTCGTTGAGTATTTCGCAGCATGCCATTCAAACGGTATGTTTTAATTTTACCGGAGACTGGATTGCTTTGGGATCAACAAATTTGGGACAGTTGCTTGTGTGGGAATGGCAAAGTGAACAATACGTTATGAAACAACAGGGTCATTCAAGTGAAATGAGTTGCATTGCCTATTCACCTGATGGCCAATACATTGTAACGGGTGGCGAAGATGCTAAAGTAAAATTATGGAATGTAAGCAATGGTTTTTGCTTTGTCACATTCCATGAGCATGCAAGTGCTATTACTTCCATCGCATTCAGTAATAATAAAAAGTTTTTGTTGAGTGCATCACTAGACGGTACTGTTCGTGCCTATGACATTATTCGGTACAGAAATTTTCGTACATTCACATCACCACGTCCTGTTCAATTTGCAAGTGTTGCATTAGATTATTCTGATGAGTTGGTGGTTGCTGGAGGTCAAGACGTTTTTGAAATTTACTTGTGGTCAATGAAATTGGGTCGTTTACTGGAAGTACTTAGCGGCCATGAAGGACCAGTCATTGCTTTAGCATTTTCACCAGTTGCAACGTCATCAAAATTAATTTCCGGATCATGGGATAAAACCATTAAAATTTGGAACTGTCTTGAATCGTCTGGAGATCATGAAACTATTGATATTTTATCAGATGTTACTACAGTTGCTTTTAAACCAAATGGTGAAGAGGTTGCAGTAGCTGCACTAAATGGCAACATACAAGTATTTAATGTGAAAAATTCAAATCAAGTGGCAAGTATTGAGGGGCGAAATGATTTGGGTAGCGGAATGTCTGAGGTTGATATAATAACATCTAAAAAGAATTTACAGAGCAAGTAAGTTGTTGTAAAAATTGTATTACAAGTTTACTTAGTTCTATTTCTTATATTATTTTTCAGGTGTTTCACAACAATAACATATTCAGCGGATGGTGAATCAATATTAGCAGCTGGGAAATCAAAAAATGTGTGCATTTACAATGTCATGGAAGGAATTCTATTGAAGAAGTTCGAAATTACACAAAATCATAGTTTAGATGGTCTTGATGTATGTATTGCTCAATTATCTAAATTATGAAAATTAAATATTGTTCATATAAACAGAAAAATAAACTTAAAATCAATTACAGGATTTTATAAATCATCGTAAATTAACAGAATTCGGTAATTTAGCATTAATTGAAGGACGTGATCCATTGGAAGGTGGTGATGTAACAATACGTTTACCTGGAGTACAAAAAGGTGATATGGCCGCTCGTAGTTTTAAACCAGAAGTGAAAGTACATTGTGTACGATTTTCACCAACGGCTCAATCATGGGCAGCCGCTACAACAGAGGGTCTATTAATATTTTCACTAGATCGTGGAATAGTATTTGATCCAATAAATTTGTCATTGGAAGTTACACCCAAGTCAATACGACAATGTGCTAAACGTGAAGAGTTTTCGAGTGCATTAATTATGTCGTTGAAACTGAATGAAATAAATTTAATTCAAGAAATTATTGAACAAATTCCTTACAAAGATAGTGAGTAAAAACTTTTTTTTATAGACATAATAATTCATATGGGTTAATTTATTTTTAATCATAGCCACAACAATAAAAGCAGGCTAATAATTAAAAACTATAACATTAAACTTCTAATTTATGACTTAAATTGATTTAAAATTTATTCCAAAATGCTTAAAACAATTTCTATAATTAAAATCAAAGATTTCAAAAAAAAGCAATTTAAATAAACTAGGCATTGAAAAAATAGGTATTATGTACAATAAATTCGCGTTGGCGGTCGATGCAATAAGTGTTTCTCATTCATACTTTCTTTCCATTTACAGAATAAACACACATTATTTCTGTTTAAGGTTCTGGTTCAAGGTGACATGAAAATTTAGCACATTTAATTTTGACTTTTTTTATTCTTTGTTTTTGCTATTAAGCCAACTAACTCATCAAAACCATGGCTAAATTTTAGTATATTATACGGATACCTTTCACAAAGTTTAACTCATAGTGTATTAGGGTGGCTGTTTATTATGTCAGGCGCGGGGGTGCCGATTACGCTGTTGTTATTTATTATTATCAAATACCAAATACCTGTACTTGGTAGTTATGTAATTAATTATGTGCATTCTTCATTTGGAGGTTTTATGTTTTAAAATGACTTTGCCAAATACAATGAATTGAACAAGGTTAGGATTTAGGTAAGGACAATCCCTACACAAAATTAAGTGTTATAAAGTACTGCAAATGGAACTTATAGTTAAATATGATCAATGTTCGTTTAATTTGTTTAGTTTTAGTTAATTTTAACAAGCCTATTCAACTTTTCATACTTTATTGGGTATGTAAAGAAATTAATAATCAGAATGAACAATCAAACACATTTAGTGGTTTTTTTTTAATTCGGGAACAGTTCTTTACGGAGAATTAGACTATCTCTTGTATCTTGAGTCTAATATTATGTTAAATGCGGTTTTTAAAATATAAAAATACATTTTTTTACGAAAATCAAATCAAATAAATTAAAAACGAAAATGATTGACCGCAAGGACCGTATTTTTTTTCTAAAAAAAAATAAGAAAATAATTAAGTATCTAAAATGGTGTGCATGCTGAAAGTAATTTTTCACTAAAATAAATGGTTCATTTTACGGACCTCTTTTTGTTTTTATCCATACTTTTAATTTCCATATAATTGATTGTTTTACGTTCAGTTTTTAAAAGTGCTAATTTAAACAATGTGTCTAAAAATATAGTTATATTTTCGTTTGGTTTCTTTTTTTCTCTTTTTATTTTCCTATTAGAAGTATTAAAACATGTTGGCTGGCAGCATATGGAGATATATTGCTTATTGCCCCCTTTTCATGTAGTTTATTGTACGTGAATGTTGTACAATGGATTCTTTTTTAAAAATTTAAATCCAAGTTTTTGTTATTGAATTATATTCATGAAAATACAGTCAGTTTCAAGGTTATTAGGCTACGGATATTGATTAAATCTCTAACTCCTGACAGAATTTGCATTTTTAAAAATAAACATATTTGGGTGATTTGATTGATGGTCAAATTTAAAATGTTTTTTTTTCCTTTAAAATGATTGACACGCAATAGTGAAAAATATATTCCGTTATACATACTTTGATAGGGCAACAAACATGATTTAAACTAGAAAAATTTTAAACAAAAAAAATATAATAATAATGAAGATATTAATAATTAATTACATTCACTAATTCGAATCTAATAATATTTTTTTTTCCTTTTTTCTTGCATGAATATCAACACATCTAGTTGAACTAGTGGTCACATCTCTGCCGGACATATATGCACACCGAATATTAGAATTTGTTTCAAAACAAATAACCACAAGTCAACATATTGAATTTTATTTGCAGTGGTCAACATGTTTACTAACTATTCATGGTGATAAGGACAATGTATTAAAACATCAATCACTGCTATCCGTTCAAGATAGTTTAACCCGAAAATATGAATTATTGAATAAAATTTGTGATTTCAATAAATACACTTTAAAGGTTTTATTAGATATAGCTGATGCTAAGAACACGAAAGATGCATCTGCTTCAGTTGATGACATTGTACAATCTGACGATGATGTGAATATGGAAGATAATGAAGAAAATTTAATTTTAGTCAGTCAACGTACTAATGGCAATAGTGCCAAAGGTATTAACGACTTTAAAGAAAATGAGAATCTATCAACAAGTGATGATGACGAAGATAGTGATTAATTTCATCAAATATATGTATAAACAAGAAAAAAATAAATTTAAGTTTTAATAAATATATGACTTAAAATTAAAACATTCATTTTTCTTTTCAATATTTTATTCATAAAGATTTTTGGTTTATTAAAATATTTTTTTATTTTTATTGATTTAAAATAATTTTTCCATTTTTTTTTTTGTTTTACATAATTTTATCTACTGGCATTTCATAATAATTTTACATATTTTATACAAATTAATTTATAATTATTTATAATTGTATTTTTAATGGCACTACCAATGAATATTGGGTGAATTTTTCGTATTCTTTATTGATTATTTAGCGTAACTTCTTAAATCATAGGATTTTTTTTTTGTTTTTAATTTTTTATAACTGCCACTTTTTGCTGAGCTTAGAATAATATGTAATATGAAAGTTGAAGAGAAATATAGTATGTCGAAAGTTAACAGCAACATTTTTAGATGTGAAAAGAGGAAATGAGCAATTTCAAAAATTAAAGTAATTTTTAATTTAATAAAGTTTTGATAACTTTAGACAAGTTAAAAGCTATCTCTTTGGGTATAATTAAATAAAGTTATCGCTCTTAATGATCGTGTGATTCATTTAGGTAATTCAAAAGATATATAACTTTAAACTTGTCGAAAGTTATCCAAATTAATGTTGGACAATTGATTAATCGAACCCTGTCCATCCATTATATAGGATTTATTAAATAGGTATTTATTCTTTTGTTTCCTTGCCTTATTAACGTCTAAAAAAAAAAATTGGCCAGAAATTTTGGTGTATTTTATAATATGTTGAGATAATAAAAAAAAAAAAGAAAGAACACAAAAAACCGATGTTTACGAATAATGATCCCAATCCAAATATTCTAATAAAAAAATAATTTAACATCTTTTCTTATTTTTACCTTATCTTAGTTAATAGTAATAATGT
Organism: Catotricha subobsoleta; assembly: GCA_011634745.2. Classification (NCBI taxonomy): domain Eukaryota; kingdom Metazoa; phylum Arthropoda; class Insecta; order Diptera; family Cecidomyiidae; genus Catotricha; species Catotricha subobsoleta. The sequence continues at coordinate 8,938 of JAABKK020013268.1, forward strand.
GCTTTAAGCAACAAATGCGTTCGAATAAAAATATGTTATTTTCTTGATATAATTTTTTTTTTTTTGATAATTAAAAATTGTGCAAGCCGTTTGTTTCATAATAAAATTTAGTCATCTCTTTTTTTGGTCGGTAATTATTATCGATATAAGCACCAATGTGATTTTGTAGATTTCTTCATTTAAATTGTAGCATACATTTAATTTATTATTTTTATTATTCATTTTTTTTTTATTGATTATTCCAGTCAACTTTTTGTTTTTTTTTTTTTTTTATTCATATCCTAAATTTTATCTAGACGTTTACATCAATAATGAGCAAATATTATTATATATTATATAAATTGAAAGGGCCGTTAAGAAGACAATCTGAATTTCATTATTATTTATTTTTCTGTTTTTCGTTTTTATTTTTCGATACAATCTTAGGCTATATTTGATAATTTTAACAATTCATTGTAATATTATTCTTTTGGTTCTAGTAAATATAAGAATCTTAGTTCAGATGCTAAATAGTAACAGCCATAGATAATATATATATATCGTATAGAAAGGCTGTTTCATACAAATTTTGCGTGTACATTGAAATTTGCTCATGGCAGTAACTGCTCAATGATTGGTCTCAACTTTCATATGAACGAAAAGAAGAGAGAACTAATGAGCAATTACTGTCATGAGCAAATTCTAATGTAATTCAAATGTTTCATTGTATACACTAACAGCGCCACCACAGCCGTTCTATACGAAGTATATATTACCTATGACAATTAACAGTCATTTGATTTGAGGTTTTAATTTTTTCCCCGTCCATTTATCATATTAGTTGAATTAGTTAATCATTAATCAAATTAATTATTATTACACCTTTACCGATTTAAATCTATCGACTACATACTGATTCTTGAATTTTGAATTCATACTGCTACTAAGAAGCTAAATTTTAAGAGCTCAAATTTATGATCACATCATTTATCATTATTTTAAAACAAATTTGTAAGATATTTCGTTAATAATTGTTACATTTAAATGTACTGTTATACGAAATAAATGATATAATTGAAAGTCAAATTTCAAAAGTTTTTAAAATGTTATCTTAAAATTTAAATTTTTGAAATTTTAACCTCAATTTAGTATAAAATATTTTTTTACATAAATAATATCTTCTTAAGAGGATAATGATTAAATTTAAGGTACATTTCAAATGAGGGGTCTAGAACCAGAAGCGACAATATCCATTTTCCCTCAGAATTAAAATATTGTAAGTGCGCATATTATGTACACAACACTTACGATTTTTTGATTCTAAAGAAAAATGGAGATTGCCGCTTTTGGTTCGAAGACCCCTCAAATGCTACCATGTTTTTTTTAAATTTTAATAATAGGGTGGATCGATTTTTTTTTCGTGGTTTCTACCAATATTTTCTGAGCTGTATTTGGTCTTATGATTCACGTGCTAAAAAGTTAAAAAGCACAATAAAAAAAAACCACGAGGTTCTACCTTGTAGGTTGCTACATCGAAGATCGCATTTATTTTCAAAATCCTTTTTGCACGTGAATCATAAGACGAAATGTAACTCAGCAAATAATGGTAGAAGGTATGACAAAAAAAAAAATGCGATCCACCCTATACTTAATAATTTTGTTTTTGGTTTTAATGTTCGATTATTAGATTATTATATATCTAAATAAATAAAATTACTCATAAATTCCTTTTATAATATAATTGGTAGCTAGCATTAATTTACTTAAATATTATTTACAATACACTTATTTTTATTTATTAAATTCTATTTGTATTTATAAATATTTTTTTTTTTTATTAAAATAAGGCTCTTATTAAAACTCACCTGAATTGAAATGAATTCGTTTCTATAATAGGCATCAGCTGTTGAAGAGTATTTTTTCAAAATTGTGTGGAAAAGATTTTTTTTTTTTTAGTAAGTTGTCAATTTAACATTGTTTTTTTTTTTTTTTAAGTACCTAATATTCATACTTCAATGGTAAAATAATTTAAATTCCACAACAACTGTTTTATTTAAAAAAAAAAAATGTTTTATCTATAAAAAAATGTATGGCACTTTTAAGCGTTATTCTTGAATACAATTCAATATTGAATTCTTAACAGAACTTAAATTCAATTATGTATTCATAAAATGCTAAAATATTGTTTTACTCGTATATGAGTTTTTTTTTATTTATGATAATTCGACATGAATCACCAACTGAGCGGCATCAGTTCCAAAATCATCTAAAATGTATTTAAAAATTGACAACTTAATATTTTCTTTTCCGTTTATTTTATTGTGTGCTTAACAAGGCATTTGAATTTTAATTATTATACAATTTGAACCATTCATATGTTATATTAATGTTAAAATAATTTTTTGAATATTTATCTATTCAAATATTTTAATTTTATATCACAAATTAATAAATTTTCGATTTTATGTTTATGTTATTTTCTTTTCTGACAATTTGAGATTAATTATTTATAAAAAATAATAATATATATATAGATTTATATTAACGTCTATAAACTGTAAACATTCCATATGATTTTCATCTGCAAAACTTCATTTAAATATTATAGTTTTCTTAAATTATTCGGTTTCTATAATTTATCAATAATTGTATAATTTTAAGCTTCTTTTTTTTTTTTTTTTTACTAATATAAAGCTTAGTGTTAAATGACTGATGTTGATATATGAATGTTCGTTTGTTTGAAATATAGTTACTTACTTTAATTATTAAAATAAACTTTTATCGTAATTTGATTTCATTAACAATATTGGCCAATAAAGTATAACAAACACTAAAAATAAACCTGGAAATACAACCCTTGACACTTTATCTATTTCTCGCCACATTATTTTTTCCACACCGGTATCAATGTCAGTCCATGCCACCGATAATAAACTTTGGCGTCGTGTTGCTTTTGAAGGGAAACCACCATTGCCTTGTAAAGAGGTCTGTAAATGATTAGGTAATTAAATACTCAATAATTATCATATGTGAAAAATATATTATGTTCTAGGGAAATGTTCTTTTAGTGCTGGTCAGCGATTAATATTTTTGTGTATCGTCATTAGCTTAATCTATTTTTGAGATTTTAACTACCAAAACTTCATACATTTTCTGCAATTATAAATTTAAATTATTTACCTGACCCGGTGTTGTAACGGGTGCAGCTTTTCTAGAGCGTACATTTCCACTTTCCCAATTTGCTACTGTTGGGCATTGACCCTTTTCCATTGCACTGATTCGCTGTAAAATAGTTTTGTTTCAAATAATTTGTGAAAATGAAAAAACAAAAAAAAAAATGTTTTCATAATCAATTGGAAAACAGCTTTATATAGCTTCTAAATTTATAGTTGGCGATAATCATCAACTGCTTACCATTGGCATAACCTTTGGAACACGACTTAATTGATACTGATATTGTACATCTAACACCTTAACTACAACAAATTCACCAAGTGCTGCAAATACAAATACCATACAGCCAGCCATCCATAAATCTAGTGCCTTTTTAAAATATATCATTTTTAATAAAACTAATGCGTATTTTAATATATATATTTGCAATATCAATAAAAACTCAATTTACTTTCACATAAGCAACTGGAGGAATGTCTGCTCTTAGACCCGTAAACATTGTAACTAATGTTAGCATACAAGTAACGAGTAATGTGACGCGACCAGGAATTGCATCTAATCCCAGCCAAAAACTAAACCATGATAACATAACCACTAACGTTGATGGTGCAAAAGTTTGTATTAAATGATGTCCTATTTGTCTTTCAAATCGAAAATATACAGTTAAACGTGAGAAATTACCTAATTGCAATAGAAATAAAAAAATAAATGAATGAAACAAAAAAATTAAGTTTGTCGTCAGTCTGATTTTTTTTTAGCTTAATCCTCTAGAATTTTTTTTAATGTCTTATAGTAAATAATGCTATCCTTATTATTCCTTAGCCAAATTAGTTGGGCTACTAAAATTGGACTGACGACATACATTAACACAAATTAGTTTTCTGATTGTTATTTTTAATATTTTAAATACCATGTTTTTCTGGCATATATCCATTACTTTCGGCTAATTCAAGTGGTTGACCTAAATTATATTGTAATAATTTTAGCTCGGGATTCAATGCCACACCAGAATCATCCCATTTTAGTCTGACCTTTTGATTACTATATGAAACTATACAAAATATTTAAATCATAATGAGTGAAAAGTTTCATTTTCTCTAAATAATTATAATAAAAAACCCAATAAAATTAATCATAATTAAAGGCATTAAGCTTTCAATAAGAATTTCAATATTAAAAGAGTTCTTATCAATGCCTAAGTATACATCGAGAGGTTTAGAGCGAGTTTTATTATAAATCGTATAAAAGTTTATTTATTTTGTTGTACGAATGTTTCTAAAAAAAAAAAACAAGAATACAGAACGATATATGACGAAAGTTTGAGATAATCCCATTTTAGAACCAAGGTTAAACCTCACGGTGTATTCGCGATCAATTATGATTATTAAAATTGATTAATTCTACTCACAACTTTCAATATAAATCGGGCAGATTTGTATGTCCATCGGATATAATTGAAATTCCATTTGACAAGCAATAATAGCATGCATTCGGGCAGCATATCGCACAGTTTTATTTTTGTAAAGTGTAACGGATGAAAATTTGTGCGTCAACGTTGCAATTTCTGTTTTCAACAATTTTAAGAGAAACAACAAAATTATTATTATTATTTCTTCTTTTTTTTTTTCAATGTTTAAATTTATGTATCTGAGTTAATTATTAATATGGAATTGTTATAAATTTTATTATTATGATATTTTCTAGTAGCATTTAAAAACCCATAAAAACAAAGCGATTTTATTTTCCCACGAACCTGATAGCTTTGATTATGGTTGGTGTTTTGTTTTCTATTGTTGATTGTAAACAATACCACTAATAAAATAATTCAGGGTGGTATATGCAATAAGCTTTATACATATATATATATATATATTTGTACGGAACATGAACTTCATCAAATACATATTAGAAATTATGTTTTACCATCATATACCGCACTGGCACCATTTATATATTTTACTTATTGATTTATAATTGTTTAAGCGCAACCAACCCACAAGATTATGATCATTATGTAAAATTTTCAAGGACAATGTTACACAACTATTACCTTAACTCGTATATATTCAATTATGGACAAGAAGCTACCGCAATTATATTGTTATTATTATTTATCAAAAGTTAAAGGTAAATGTTAAGCGTTTTGAGCATAAATCCGTAACCTTCACACAACGTATTTTACATTTTATTTGAAAATAAACCGCACATGTACATGGAAATTATATACAAATAGAATAATATATTAATTATATATTATATATGCCTCAACTGCAAACATACGAAATGACACACATTACCTCTAATATGCAATGTAGAGAAAAGTAAGTACATTTAAATCGATATGTAAATATGGTTTGGTTAGGCATTTATTTTATACATTTTAATGGTACTTTTTACACCACATTTCGAATATAATTCTGCTGACATATTGAATTTGAGAAATTATAAAGATATATTTATTTTGTGGGCTGTGGTAGCGCATGTATTTTATTATAAAAATTAAATAAATAAATAAATAAATGGAAAAACGAATAATAAATAAGCAATTAATGTTTACTTTACATTTAGTTGACCAGACCATTAGGTTGAATAGAAATTAATGGATTTATAAAATGTTGCGATTTAAAATCAACGAAGTCTGCACGCAAATTTTAAGCAATTCTTCTTTACTTTTTTTTTTCTTTTTTGCATTTGAACAAAAATAAAAAAATAATTTAAAAAAAAAAATTCATATCAAAACACTGTACCGGAAATATTATGTTATTGATGTAAATTAAATAATTGCTTCTATATAATGCTTTCAAAGCGAATGTCTTTCGTTTCTGTAATGAAATGGACAAAATCGTGCAACACATAGGTCATGGAAGAAATTGCAATGTAATTTCCGTTAAAAATATTTATGAATTTTCACATTTGCATCACCTGATATTTGGATAGATTAAATTAAAAAAAAAATATTTGAATTTAAATGAAAGAAATGCTATTATATTTGCATGAATCTTATACTAAACGGATTGTGAAAATTAAAATAATTAAATGTTGACTTGAATTTTAATTGAGAAATTACACACATTCTAAATAACAATAATAAGTAAATCTACTTTCAGTTACGTAGGATTTGTTTAAATTTTGGCATATATTTTGTATGTTTTTTTTTTTTTAAATTAATTTCAGTTTTATTGCGTATTGTAACGAAATATATGGTTCTGTACATCACAGAAAATATATCACGTAGTATAATATAAAAATTAATAATGTTAATTAGGGTGGAGCGATTTTTTTTGTTGAAAACCTTGTCCCATTGTTTTTTAAGTTACATTTAGTCTCCTGATTATTATGTAATAAATGAATTACATCTTTGAAGTTGCTGTGTGTGTAAGCCTGTAATGGTGTGAAAATGGTAGTCTTTGCTTTGGTAATGTTTAAAGCTTTATAATATTGTTGGAAATATTTTAGTTTAAATATTGGCATATTTCACAATTTCAGAAAATCTAATTTCAATATTTTTATACACGTTAATCATAACGAAATTTAAGTTTAAAAAAAAAATTGCTCCACTCTAATTCTTATATTTTTGATATGAAAGTTTTTGCAAGCATTTCAATAGAACAAAATTCTTGTTGATTTAAAATTCAAATAATTAGAATTTCCTTTTGCTGAACTGATTTCACTTTATTTCCGCATTGTTATATTCAAACTGAATTGAAATAAGCGATATAGAATTTTTAACAGACTGCACAATGTGATGAAAAACTCTGTATAAAACTCATGAATGATTACAGTTTAAATTTAAAACTTTCTAGGAAGTTGACAGTTTAATACACCATCAGTTTAGTGATCGCTACAGTTTACCTTCTTTGCCATTGTAACGGTTAGATCTTTAGATTAAATATCGGATTTTATTCATCATACGTTTGTTTCAAATAACATAATAAAAAAATAATTTTTTACCTGCAATTTTAGAATTCAAAAAATATGGATCGGGTTGCCATAAATTATCAAAAAATTCCGGTGGAAGCGTTACATAATCATCACCTTCTTCAAATATATCATCAGGAAGCTTTAATCTTGATTCTTTCCATGTTTGATGTACAAACATATCTACTCTAAAATTTTACAAATTGATATAGAAAATGTCATAAAAAAAAATATGGTTTTAAATAAATTTGCTTCAATATTAATTTGTATGTATTTCGATTATAAATTTGAAATTATAAGTAATCACTTACCTAAAATCCATATCTTCTACATTTATTGAATTAATATCTACGACAAATATACTAAATTTAACAACAACTGGTGTTCCTTTTTTGGATGGTGGTCGAACTTCTAGTAAAATGCAGGAAAAAAAAATATAAACAGAATGGAAAAAAGAAAAAAATAAATAAATACGTTAAATAAAAAAAAGTAATTATTTATATAATTATGAGTCGTTATAAACTAACACGATTACCAGTAAGTATATGTTTATTTATTTAATGTCTTGCTCGATCACAATAATAACTCACGTAAGGTTTAAATAATTATGCAAATATATACAAAAGAAATTAATCTTAATTAGTTAATTATTAAGTATAAACTGGTTAAAATTAACATAATATGTGTTGGCCTGCATGCTTACTTGTTTGCTTACTTGCCCATAAAACAATCAAACACCATTCGAATGGATGATACAGTTTTGAGAGTGATTAATTTAATTTTTGTCGGACATTATTTCGTAAAAGAAAATTTTAATTTTTCGTGTAAAGAATAAAAAAAAAAAGAATGGATACAATAAATAATTAAAATCATACCCACAAAACATTCGGTCTTAGTTTTTTTTTACATTTTACAAACACAAACACATAGGTAGTTATTCAATTACATATATTCATATAGAATTTTATAATACATCATGAGTCTTGGACTAAGAGAAAATAAAACCGGAAGAATGGTTCGTGTACATTTTACTTAAAAGTCCAGTGTCAACCATTATATTATTAGCTGTATACTATATGAATACTGCCAAATTACTGAACAATATATATTTTACAAGATGAATAAATAGATTTTGGTTTTTTATGAATTTAATTTATTACACGATATATATTGAAGTTCATGGTCATGTCATGATATTCATGTTCCCACTTTTTGTATAAATTGGTATAGGCTTGTTCGCATTAAGTTTTCTTTTGATATATGTTTAATTCAATAATCAGGTTAAAAATTTGACCAATCGATGAAATGAAAAAATTTGAAAATCTTGTAGTGCAAATAAATTCATTGAATTAACGATTTTTGCTATTGCTATGACCTCAAATATACAAAGCTAGTGCTCGATTGAACTTATTTACAAATACAAAACAAATACAAAAATTTCACCGTTAGCCACGTTACATGTTACAATGCTTTGGATTAAATTGCGTAAATTCCAACCGTCAAAAATTTCAAAATTGTTCAGGTTATAATATGAATTTACTACTACTTGCATAAAACATAATATGTACTGAAAAAAATTTAAGGATGTCTCTTCAGAAAGATACTCAAGGAACACAGTGGTGCCACATATGACCAATTCGTGACTAATTAATGACCAAATGTGGCACCACCATGACGACAGAATGACCAATTCGTGACCAAGTGACGTCATCGTGACCTTTGGTCATTTTGTGTTCCTTGGGTATGCATTCTAACAACCGTTAGGCACGTTACAAAAATCGAAAAGACTTTTTGAACAACTATGAAAATTGAAGACGTTAAAAAATCTCCTTGGTTTGTAAATCAATGCCAATGGGTTATCTTTTTTTTTATCTTAGTTTAGAACAAAAAAATGCTTGTGCTAAAACTACTGGAAAACAAAGTCCAACAAAAATCTTTGATACTACGACCTTCTCTACTTTTGAAACACCAGTATCCCTTCCATACATCACATCTTCCAAACCTCTCCATAGGAAATAATTGATCATTTTATTTTGAATAAAAGTCTTATAGAACAAATGCTTTTCAGAAGTTAAAAAGAGTAGTATTACTTCGATAATATATATTTCTTTACAAAGTGATGAAAATTGATATTTAACACAACTATAATTTAATAGTAACTCATGAAATAGTATAAAGAGATAATATTTTGTCTTTTTCAGGAAAATTTCTGTTATTTTAAAATGTAAATTGTAAATGTATTGATCTAAAATCTAAAACCTCACAAAATTCTTTACTTTAGTTGTTTTTCTAAATTCGAAATTTCTCAGTTCTTTCTAATGCGCTTATTTAAATTTTTTAAGTGCACTTGGTTTTCTCAACAAAAATAGCATTTTCTGACCTATTTTAAAATGAGCATGATGTTCGTTTAACATTTTCTTAAAACATGGTCGAGATCGTCATTACCGAATTCTTAACTGCTATTAGCTATTTTTTTTATTGATTATTTATTCTTTTATTTATTATACTTCACAAATAAAAAAATCATTACAGAATAAGCGATTATTGATTTGTTTATGCGTTTTAAATTCTAGTGTTTTGTGGCAGTAACTTTTATATTAGCATTTTTGCTTTCACTTTGATCTAGAAACCTGTTTTTGTTTTTGTCTTTAATCTGAGTACAATGAATGAAAACATTGTTGTTTGATGGAAAGAAAAAATGGCACACAAACCACTTTAGGCCAATCAACCAACAAACCAACCGAGTTATTGTTTGGTTCAGGTCAAATATATAGTAGCCAGGCAGTCAACCAGTCAGCAATTTAAATACATACATAATACATATTTTTTTGTTTCTTTTTTTTTCGTATATAAACGCGCTATAAACAAAAAATGGCATATGGTTTAAAATGATAGAAAACATGCACATATGACGTAAAAGAAAATTTTTCACGCAATTATTGTTGGTTCACGAAAACTGCTGTTGTTTTAGTTTTTATATTGACTCTCTGATATCCTATTGTTGAATTTACAAACTCTATGTAATATAAACGAAAGGCAAACAATTTAAGATGGGTTTCATTAAAATAGAAAATAATAATAATGATTTTTTTCTCTTTTTCTTTTTTTAGAAGGCTACAAGAATTTATTTAAATTCTTGCTCAATGAAAAGAAAATCGAATATGTTTGTTTATTTAATAATTATTTCAGTTTATATCACATTATCGGTCTGGGTCGGATGTATGCTGTACATAAATACTCTTTGAATTATTTGTTCATTTCTACAAAATTTGTTGAGACACTGATATCTTAATCAAATAAAAATATTTTACGTTATTTTTGAAAAAAATTGTTTTTTTTGTTCGTTTGCGCACTTTTGGAAATCCGGGAAAGTTTTCTCTTCCCCTTTTTTTTTCTTCACAAAAATGAAGTTGTCTACGAATCCATTGGCAACTTGATTTCAATACTTTTACCGGAAAATGAATGCTTAAAATGCCGAAAAAAAACTCTTCAAGGAATGTTCAAATTAAATTGGATTTTCTTCTATTTAATTAAAATTGAAATGGAACGAAATAATTAGTATTTAAAAAATAAATATAGCTGTAAAAATTTGTGACAATAACAATTATTTTGTTTTAAAACTAATTGAAACTCAATTTTCTTTTTCTTTATTCTGAGCGCTGTACTAAGGGCACCATGTAGGTACATTCCATAATTTACGCGCATCTGAGATAAGTTCTACATTAAATAAAATTAAAAATAAAATTAAATATTTCTCTTACCTTTTACATAACTATCGGGTAGCACTACTCTAGGTTTTAGTGTGTAATTTTTTTTGGCTTCGATGTCTATGTGGAGGCTGTAAGTAAATATAATGGATAAAAAGTACTAATGATTACTGATGAAATATTCAAAACTATAATTACAGAATTAAAAGTATATTGGAATAATAAAAGAACTATGAAATATTTGTATGAATTGATATATCGCCTCATTATATTTCCATTCATTTAATTCTTATGAGTTGAGAATATTTCCAATAAACGAAACCTAAATAATAATATCATATTTTTTTTTTTTATTACATGTATTCGTCATTTACATCATTTTTCTCAGGATTCAGTTAGACGAAGCATAGTCGCCTCTAGAAATAATATAGGGATTTGGAGTTTGATATGTAGTGGTTTTGAGTTTATTTGTTTTTACATCACATTTTATTATTAACTATTTTCTTTCTTGAAATAATATCATTTTGATGACTTACCCCGTGAAATATTTTCATTGTAACAGAAACAAGAAAAAAAAGAACATGAATTTTAACATTCATAATAAAATGTAAAATGTGTATTATTGTAAACGTACATGCACACCGCAAAAGGGGAGGGGGGGAGTTTACAAATCATATATTTCTTTTTTTATATGAAATTTTCCAAAATTTACGAAAGTACGTACAAAAAGTACTAGTAAACTTTATCCCTAGTGTCTTTTTCAAGTTTTCGAAAATAGCCCAGTTTTTCACGAATTTTAGTTAGAAATTTGAAAAATCAGACAAGGCGCTGTTCATATATTATGTAACGCTTTTGGGGGAGGGGAGGAGGGCTTGGTGAAGTGTTACGCTTCATATAAAATAAAAAAAAAATCATATAAAAAATTTTACGACGGGGAGGTGTGGGTCTAAAACAGACTAAAATCGCGTTACGTAATATATGAACAAGGTAATATTTATTATAAAAAAATTGTGTGATTTTTTTTTAATCAATAATTCTACTTTGTCTGATTATTTAAATTCACCCCTGCCCGACAAAAAAAATCATGTGGACTTATAAACCAAATGTACAAAAATGAAGTTTTTTTTAAAAAAAAAAAGGTTCAAAGTTAATCAAAATTAGCTGCAATATTTCTATATTTAGAAATGCACTGTGGTTATCACGAACATGCTATTATTGAAATCCATATATACCTGTCTACCTACTTTAAATGTATTACTATTATTCCGGTTTATTTATTTATTTTTTCTTCTATTTTTATTTAGGATTTTTGTATAATTATGGTGAACATCAATTCTATTTATAAACATCAAAGTAAGTATTTCAGTAAAAAGATATATAATATGTTCACTGCCAGCACCTATAGTATAAATTTTTTTTTTTTTTTTTTTTTTCTGTTGGAAAGTCGAAAGTGGAAAACTTTTCGCAGTGTTCTTGTAATAGACAATATAAAATGTAAATTATGAAATGCTTATAAATATTCTATATGTTGTTTTATCTTTAAATGTGTATCAGTATTTTTTTGTTTTATTTTTTGTTATTTATTCGCGATTTTTTGTGAACATTCCATAAAAATGATTCGTGTTGCATACATATTGAAATGCCTACATTTTTTCACCCAAATCAAACTCAGACTATTTTCACTTCCGAACAAAAATCTTTTACAAATTTTGTTGTAGGCAAGGTTAAATTTAAACTTTTTCTGTCAAACGAATGCAGTTTGAATAAAATGTTATCCTATATAATTAGGAAATTGTATACATTTTTGCTTTGTACGTATTTTAATGAAGTATGATGAAAGTATTGGCTTATAACTCGAAAGAATCTACATCCTCAAGCATTACATCATTTCTGTTAATTTTACATATTATATATATTAGAAATATTTGATGAGATTTGTTTTCAAATATCATTCTCAACTTAGTTGACTCGATTTTTAATGGTAATTTTCTTGCAA
>JAABKK020013279.1:0-18289 GCA_011634745.2 Catotricha subobsoleta
TTATAGCTTAAAATCTCATTTATTATCTAATACTAATTATATTGTATTGCTTGTATTTGCCATGCAATCGACTCATATCTGAATTATATTTAGGGCACATTTATTGTAAGAAAAAGAGCATTTACATTCAAACAAAAAAAAAAAAAAACATTTTTTAGTGACGATGATTTAATTTTAATAATTTAACATTCAAACATACTAAGCAATAAGTACTTCTTAGTTCTTATATAAGTATGTACAACATAATAATAATTATTAAATATTGATTGCCAGCAATAAGTATCTACAAAACATTAACTAAATAATAATAAAATAAATACATATTATTATTTACATAAGTAATTTGTGTGGAGAATCTGTAAATTTCTTGCTTGATTTTGTGAAAATAGAATTTCATTTCCATTTTAAAATCACAAATTTTCTTGAACATTCGTATTCGTATATGTATAATAAAATGTTTCTATTTAAATACAGAAATATGGATGGCAGTATTTTATATTTATCTGTTAATTAATTTAAGAAAATAAAAACGTATCTTAAATTAGACAAATAAATAAAATAAAATAAAAAAAAAAATAAAATAAATATAAATAGAAGAATTAAGAGGTTTACCATACTTTGTACTACAGCTACCCTAAATAGGGGGCGGATTAAAATAATTTTTATGGACGAAATGTAGAGTATAGGGTGGTGCGAGTCTTTGTTTTTTTTTTTTGGAGAATAATGTAATGTAATAGGGGCCATATACGTACACATATAGACGACATGAGATAAATATATATTTTTGAAATACGATATACCCAAACTTGTTTTGGAGCATTTTAAGAATTAACATTTATGAATATGTTTTAAATATTATTGAAATGATCACATAGTTAATAAATACTGTGCGTATATTTTTTATTATTTTTTTTCTAACTACATAGCAAACGGAGAAACCATTTTTTTTTTATGAAATAAATTTAAATAAATTAGAATATATGTATATTAAATCTAATATGTCCGAAATGTACAATAGTTTGCTTTCCATATTAAAACAAACTAGTCATAATTCCAAAAAAAATATTTAAAAATTGAATGCTTATAATTACTAACAAATTATTGTAAACTCAATAATTTGAAAAAAAGAATAAAAAAAAATGCAATTAATTCTATGAAGTGAACAAAAAAAATTTTTTTTTGTCATTTTCATTTCGCTTTTTCCCAGGATTGCGAGGACGGTTTTTGATGATTGATTCGCTGTTGGACACAGAACTAAGACGACATTAAAATATATATAAAAAGTATTTTTTTAAAGGAATCAAAAAAAAAAAAATCCTAACAAAAATAAAGTCGTTTACCAATCTACTTGGTTGTTTTGTAGCTTTTTTTTTAAGAATTAATTAAAATTTAGATAATTCGACATAATTTTTCGAGTTTTCCATAAAAACAGTATGTATTTTTCTGTTAAGTATATGCTAATAATGAAAAACATTAACTTTAATTAAAGTTGATCTTTATTAAAAAAAAAAAAATGTAAAACACCTATTAAAACAGTTTATTAAAAGTCTAAAATGTTCATACGAAAAAAAAAAAAATAGAAAAGAAAAACAATAAAAGGTTCCCTACTAAATACATCTCTGAATTAAATTATAAAAATAAGTCCCAGTTGTAAAAAAAATCCCATAAACAATTAAATATAATAACAATAATAATAAGTTTACGGAATGCATAATCAGCAATTTTCTTTTTGTTCGGGTTTATTTCGCTTGATAGCTGCTGCATCTGCTAATTTTCTACGTTTATTCGCTAAAAATATCACCCAAAAGAATCCAATTAAATTACCAACTAGAACACGTAACTGAAATGATATGAAAAATAATATAGTTTAATTTTTCATTGCCATCAAATTTATATTTATTATTACCATTGGAGGCACAAATTTTATGTTAATAAAAACAATAAGCGACAAAAATGTCCAATTTGCTTTTAATATAGGCCAATAAAGATTTCGTAGATTTTCTACAGCGGCATTATGTTGTTTGCCCTAAAAATAGAAAAATAATCGAATGAATAATTGTATTATAGATATTATAAATTTGTTTCAAATAAATTCATTTAAATCAACAATAACCTCAAAAATTGCAAGTGAATATAATGAAATCGCTTGAAAAAGTGGTGTATAGATAAATCGCTCTACTAATAAAAAGTATATTTGTTTCATTTTTGTTTGGCCTGATAATGTTTTTTCCATTATTTTGTAGAAATAATGCGGCATTGAACCTCCGAATAATAAGCTACAGCAAAAAAAATAAATAAATAAAATAAAAGAGAAAATGAAAATGAATAGATAATTATAATGAAATAATCAATAAATTAACTGGCGGAAACAAAAGCTATTAATAAATATATTATAATGAACTATCGATCTACTGCTCCATTTTTTCCAAGGCATAGAATACCAATTAAATTTGTAATTTTATTAATTTTATTTTCACGCAAAGCTAAAATGTATGTGATTTTTGGTGGAATCGATTATTCAATAATTACCCAAATAAACCATATGCAATTAGACTATCATGATTGATTTGTTTGTTGCCTGCAATTTTTTGCGATGCTAAATTGGCTGATGTTGCAAGTACACAACTGAAATTGAAAAGTATAAAATTTAAGTAATTTTTTTTTATCATTCTTAAAACTTAAACTTAACTAAAATTAAGGTGGATAACCTTTTCACTTACCTTGTCACTGATTTTGTACGCAAAGGATGAGTATATAATTGTTCAAAATAGGAGCCCAATAAATTATATAGTGGTTTTGAAAGTGACATTGTAAGTAATTCTTGTTATTTATTATTTGTTCGAAAATCCTATAAAATAAAAAAATTACCACTTAAATAATGTTTCTTTTATTTTTGCGAATTAATTTACTGAAAATTGAATTATCATAATTTCACAAATTAAATTGAAATAATTGAATGTAAGAAGAAAGTTAGAAATTTATGTAAACATTTATGACTAACTAATTAATTTACTTCAATATTTTATTCTTTTTTTTTTAAAATAATGAAATTTAAACGATTCGAGTGCAATATTATGGTGATATCGACCAATAATTCACATAAAATTTATTCGAATTTGTAATTACGTTGTACGTATTTTTTGATAAAATTTATTTTATACAAAAAAAAAAAAAAGAAAGAAAACATTACCTTTACTTCTGTACAAACAAACAATGTTATTTATGGCTATAAGCTATAACAAAATAATGATAACACTCGATCCAGTTATACCAGCTATGGAATGTAAAATCAGAAATGTTCAAGACAATTTTTTTCATGTTAACAGCAATGTCATACGTATATCGGTGTTCTCATAAGAGCTTTAAAAAAAGATTTATGCCGTATATTTATTCGCACGGGGGGAGATTACGTTATTTTGTTTTCTTTTTTATTGACCGTTGGATTCAGTTTTTGGATATTGGTTGTCAATATACCATATTTTTGTTTTCGTGAAAATATACTTACACGTTTACGAGATATGAAGTGATATACCTTTTTTACTCTTGAAAAATGAAATACACATTGCGACAAGCAGCAAATGACAACGAAAAAATTCAGATTTTGAAAAAATCGTTTTTGAGAGAAAAACACGAGAGCTCACCTATATAGTATCTAGAAACCATAGTATGGCGGACTCTATGTATTACCGTTATCTTTTATTTTTATTTTTTTTTGGGTTTTTTGTTGTGGTAACGGGTGACATTTGAACAATCATAATAAAAATAATAAACTGTAAACAAACACAAAATTTGCTTTCTCATAGTTTTAAATTGATTTTAGAATAATTGAATGAACTGATAATGATTCATAATAATATATTCAATAATATTAACCAGTAGTAAAATATCAAAATCAACAAATCTATAGTTTAAACCAATAAATAAAATATTTTACCAGTTCATAAATTTAATTTAATTTTTGTGAAGTTGGCAGTAAATCCATTTCTCTTTTTTGTAAAGTTGCAGTATTTTGGTTTCTTTCGTGTTTGTTAAGTTGGAAATTTTCATACAAAAATGCGCTTGCAACTTTGATCTATCCTGAGCAACAAATACCATTATCCAGAGCAAATATTTCCCAAACTTACAACAGATTAGCATCTAGAGCACTATTGACAATTTTCTATCATAACCTTCAAAGATTATCCTGAAAAATATAATATAATATAAGCATCTGGAATATGGCAGACTTTTTTTGGATTTTTAATCTTAGTAAGCGCCAAATTTCATTATATAATTCTTTTTCTTTTATATGGCGTACTAACCTAATGTAATACCACTAAAGATTTATTTCTTATTCCCGTTGTAACAACTTGAAACACTCAGGGACTCTCCCATCTCCCAAAACTACGTAACAAAAGGCGAAAAATTTGAAAAACATTAAAAAAACTCGCTTAAAATTATTTTAGTATTGGTTTGTTTTATTTAAAAATCCGTCACGTAGCAAAATAAATGTCCCCCCTGTCCCCCGTTGTAGCAATTCGAAACAATTCTCGATACTCCCCCTCCCTCTTCAGAGTTTTACGTGATTTACAAAGGTTTCCTTATAAGAATTTTACGATAGCCGATATCCTGATGTATTATATAAATTATAATTGGTAATATAATTAAATATTGGTAACTTTACAAGAAAAAATAAATAAAATCAATTTTAAGAAAATGAAAAAATACGAAATTTAATTTAAAATTAAAATTAAAATGAATTTGCAGGTTTAAAAAAAAGGAAATTTTAATTATAGCAGACCCTTTAAAGAGCTTAGGCTTGAACTTAAATAAATTATTATTATTATATGTACATGAACATGACGCGAGTCTATTAATATAGTAGCAAATATCTCTTAAATATTTTTAAAAATAAATACATTAAATCAATTTTTATACAAAAATTTAATAAATTATTTAAAATATATACTTATTCTTTTTTTATATAACATATTACGTATATTCAACTAACATCAATTTATATAAAAAGTAAAAAAATCGTAATGAGTAAAATATAACGGAACACAATATACAAGCAAAATTAATTGCTAAAAAATAAAAGTTTTACAAAAAAGTATGAAATTAATTGGTATTGACAATTCTTAAACCGTTGTCAGTTGAAAAAGAAAAAAATTAGAAATACAAATTTAAAAATATTTAGATTAAAAATAGAAAAAAAAAATTGTCACAAATTGAAAAGCAGGGTTAAAAATAAAACATTTGCACACTTATTTCATCACGATTTTCATTATTTAAAATTTACTTATAACTAAATTTTTTGTCGGAAGTTAACATAAATTAAAATTATTTTTTAAATAGAGTTTGTTGCGAAAATGTGATCTTTTTTAATTTGTTCTTTTTATAGTATTAGCGATGCAAACGTAATAGAAGTTAATATCATTAATCTTTGTAAATATACATTAAAATCGTTTCGTGTTTTAATAATAAAATAAAAATGGATAATTTGCGAATTAAAACACTTCGCATCGTCACTTTTTGTCTAATATTTGTTGGCACTCTAACTCCAATAATTTCATGAACTATGATTTTTTAGTGTTAGTCATTAAGATGAATTATATAAATGTAATATCGTAATTGTTTCACAATGTGAATGATGTCCATTGAAAATTCAAATTCTAGTACGTCCATATCCAGTTGATTTAATATCAAAAAGTTTTCGTACAAAATATACCTAAATATTTATAGACATCCAGTTAAAATAAATATTTTAAATACATTATAATTATTATTTGTTTATGATCATTGTTTGCTCACCTGTACTGAACATGTTAATAAAATAACAACAATCTGAGTTATCGACCAATTTTGTACATAAGAATTATTATCTATTAACAGAGCCACATCACGTGCTTCTATACTTCGAGATTGAGATTGATATTGTAACATGTCGTTTATATTTCGTTCCACGGTGCTAATTACAGACTATAAAATAGATGGAATATAAAAAAATGTAAATGAAGTGCATTATATATAAAGCACACAATAATATATGCACTTATACTGGCTTTAAAACTGACCGTAAAATTTTGAATATTCAATTGTAAGGCTTCAATTTCTTTAGCATATTTGTCCCATTCATCGTATTTGATTACAGTTATATAGATGTTTATCATTTTACCGGCAAACCGTGAAAATTGATTATCCAAACAAATCGCATAATATCCACCTGTTGATGTTTGATCAGTATAGTCAGCAGTTGGAAGCCATTGATATGGTTTTACAACCTGACCACTTGGATGACGTACAGCAAAACCAGCCATACCATCTCCACCACGAATTACCTTATCATAAATTAATAATAGATTATTAATAAATGTGAAATATTAACAAAAATAATTTCTTTCTAATGCATTTCCAAAATTACCTGAAAGCTGACATAAAATGTTGCACCGGGTTGAACATATTGATAATAACAATCCTCTTTTCCAGCATCAAGGTGAACTTTATAGTCCATTGCAACAGCTGGTAATGATTCGTACCATGGCTGTGCTTCAATTTGTGCATCAACACTTGTATACAAAATATTAATTAATAATATTAAAAATGTTATTAATGAAATACACATTATGTGCCACGTACTGTACGCCATCATGTATGAAAGACTTATGTTAAGCTGTCATCAAGGTGAATGAAAACAAGTTTTCTTTTCTCTTTATAAGAAGTACGTATATTATACATTCATGCATACATATTAATAAACAAGTTGAATATTTAGTGTTACCAGAAAGAGAATAATCTTTCTCTCTCCCCATCTTATAGAACTCTCACACGATATTTTGTATTGTATCATCATTTTGGCATTTATGTACATTAAATTAAAGAAACGCTACTTGTTGATATTTGTTTATAAATTGTTACTTATTGGTATTGCTGAACGATTTTAGAAACTGCTTAAAATGTTCGCTCTCTTCGTTATTTTGTTCATTCTGTGGTCAATATTTATTATTTGTGGTGTATTTGTTTATTAATTACCGCGGGGGGTGTTTGAATCCATTTTTATAAAATCACAAAAAAAAAAAAAAATATTTTCACACTCACACTTCATAAATCATAAAGAAAATACTTTTCTCAACAAAAATATGTGGAATTTTGAAACCTGTATAAGTGTATATATGATACGGTTTCACGTTTAACCACAATATTAAGCACAACCAGTTTGAGCTCTTAGGTGCTCAAATGGCCTAATTTTCAAATTTTAAGAAATAAATAAATAATATCATAAAAGTAGTTGCATGATTTATGTAATTCTACATCGTTTTAAACAATAAGTTATGAAAAAAATAAGTTTTTACAAATATGTATGTTTTTATTTTCGAATAATATGTTTTTAGGATGTTTTTGCTTAAAACGTCTTAAAAACTCATGATACATCAAGAAAATGAGGAATTAGGCCGACAGGATAATTTCAGAAAACCAAGTCGATTACGGTCTTCAGATTTCCAATATCCAAATTCATTATATACTTGTTTTTAGTTTCTCGTAACTTGTAAGATAAAATTTTTGAAAAATTTATTGTGAACTTGTGAAAATGTCAATCGACATTATTATTATATTCCTAATAATTAAAGAAAATAAAAATATCGCGTTAAATATAAAATAATTTTAAAAAAATACAATGATAAAATGTAGATTTATTTTCTCAAAAAAACGTATGAATACAAACACGTTTTTAATCTATATTTAATTAAATGAAAATAGAAAAACTTCATACAAATATAATATATTTTTCTCGATTAACATTTTTAAAAAAAATTAGTCGCAAGCCGTTTGTCTTTTGTAGTCTATTGGGAAAATAAATATGAAATATGCTACTGGTTGATACATACACAATTAAAAATTATCAATAAAATTTATAGTTAAAAGAAATTAATATGTTAAGTAGTTGAAGAATTTATAGAAGTTGACTAATTTATATTAATTTATTCCATAATCTAGAAATATTCGTACCCAGTTCCGTATTTCGACGTGACAGACTCGTTAAAAGCTTGATTTGGTGAAAATTCCATATAACAGCTTACCTCTACTAGAGAACCACCTCTGACCACTTTGCCTGCGACGGTGGTGGTCCTCTAATAGAGGTTTGATGTACTAATAAAAAAGTTACCCAATTGTTAGAAATTGAATGGTGTTTATCCGGTAAGACCGTGACACAAAATACAATTTTTTATTTTATTTGTTTTATTAAACAACAATTTATTTCGAAATAATTTAATTTCGTTAAATTAATATAATACATAATAACTTATTGAAATAGGTAAGTTAAAAGGCACTAACAAGTTTAATTTATATATTTACATTTTTCATTATTATTATTTATTTTATGAATTTACAATTACTAATAATTTATTAATTTTATAAATACCGCTAAATATTTTCAATTAAATTTTGCAGAGAATTAACTCATTTCTATATATATGAAAATTTTTACAAATTTATTTTCTATTATTTTTTTTTTGTGTTGTCACAACTCACAATACAATTATTTATAAAGACATAATGATTTTAATATATATTTGACATACAACCGAATAATATTTAAATAAAAAAAATAGATTTGATTCTATATTATTTTAAATTCATAAATTCGATTGATTGAACACTTCTACTACACAAATTTAAATATTATTTAACAAAATTTATAATATTTCATAAGCACTTTTAACAATTGCTTCAGCAATTTTCATTAAAGGCGATAAAATATACACGAAAGATTTAAAAATAAAACATTTAATTATCATTCGGTACTTATTCTCTTAATAATTTAATAAAGAAATACTGATTTATTTTATTGCTTTAAATTTTACAACTGAGTTATACTCCAAACAGTGCCGTCAATGACACCAAAAAATTTAAATAAAGAATATTAAATCTAGCGCACCCTTTTTTTTTTTTTTAAACTATATGTATAATTATTTTTTATAATCACATTTTTTTTTTATTTTTATAAATAATTCCAATTATTGAATTTATTGAATTTATAGATTTTAAATATTTTCTTTATGAAACAAAATAAAAAAAAATTGAATTAAAAGGTTTGCCATTCAGTTCAAGGATGACCAGATAATTATTTCTTTTTTTGTGACTCAAAATATGCTGCCGAAGATGATAGTATACGATAGCGTATTTTTAAATTTTTAGCACGAACATGAGATGATGCTATTTCTTCCGTGTAATTACCGGGAAACCATCCTTGTGCTCCATCCCTTATACGTTCACCTTGATACCAGCCTAGTTGTACAAAACAAGATTGAGACAATTTGAGAATTAGATAAACACTATGAATAATGTTTGGCAGATGTTGTTAATAAATGAATACATTTTTTTTTTATAAGTATATGAAGTAGAATTTAGTTAAGCGTAAAAGAGTTTTTTTTTTTTTAAACATTACTAGACCATCTATTAATTTTTCGGTTGAATTTATCATTTGTGCATGATAAGATATGCGTGCATTGGTTTTGGTTTAAATAAAACCATATTGTGGAATTAGAAAAAGATGTTTCACATTATTTGCTTACTTGATGATGTTAGTACGAGTATGACTTATGAACATTAGGGTGTCAAATTATATATCGTATGGTTAAAGAATGAGTAGCAGTTGCCAGTTATTTAGGCGTATTTAGAAAAATATTCACTTCAAATAACTCAAAAATTACCATCAGGCATCTTTCTCGTAACATTTACAACATCGCCTGGATCTAAATTCAATTCATCCCGTTGTAGACCAATGTATGTGTGCTTTGAAATAACTTGCGGACAATCCCACTGTTCATATAACTTTTCTTCAGGATTTTCTGACGCTAATGGTTCAGTCGCTTGAAGCCATCGTTGACGATCTGTTTCCGATGGACAATCAACAATCTAGAAAATTAATCATTATTTAAAAAGAGAAAAATGGAATCATCAGAAAATAATTTTACCATTTCAATCATTTTATTTTCATGATTCTCCAGCAACGTCACCAACATTAAGTGCTTTCCAGCAGCAGCCAAATCTTTTACTGGTAATTGTGGAATGATATCACCTGATGAAACAGTTAGTAGAGATCGTGCACAATAATCAAATACACTAAATGTCTCATCATTTCTTTTTTTAGTAAGAACAATCAAGTCAGTAAACAGAAATACATAAATGCTAGACTTAGAGAATTTTTTGCCAAAAGTAAGTTTTCCGTCGTCACCACGCCACAACAAATGCGTTAATTCACCACGTCTAATTAGTGCTCGTGGCTTAGTGCCTGGCGTGGCTTTTACACCAACTGGTAAAATAGCTAGTGGTCGTATTGTTGGTGGAAATTCAATTTGACGAGATAGAGTTTCTATTTCATATGCCTGCTCACTACGATTAGCTGCCTCATTACATTGTGACACAATCTGAATAAAATAAAAAAATATAATTATAATTGTCATTATGATTTATAATTAATAGATTTACTTTGTTTAATATGGCTAATGTCATTTTCCAACTTTCAAATTCATCATCATTTGGTTTCAGTTTACTTAAGACAGCATCGACTAGTAATGGTAAGCGCGTTATACGTTGCATTGGTAACATTAAAAATGAGTGTAAACTGAGTCCTGAAAATAGAGGGATTCAAACATGTTTAAAAAAAAAATTCTTTACTATTAAATATCAGTTAATATACCACAACATGCTGGATCCATTTCAAGTAATTCTAATGTTTGACAAAAGTTTGAAGACTTTGATTCTTTAAGACGCTTCAATGTTCTATCTAATTTTCCTTGATGTTCACAATACGATACATAAACCTAACAAAGAAAAACATAATAATTTATATAGACTATAAACAATATTTGCTTAAATGAACCATCTTCTTACATTAAAATATTTATCCGCATGATTATACACACTATGACTTAATCCCAATAACATAATATTATCTTGCCAACAATTCTCTAAATCACATAATAATCGGTCGGAACATTCTTGAACGGATACAATAAACGAAAATAAGGTTTTACGATCTGCAGCACTTAAAACCGTTACATCACGAAACGCTGGATGATTCATAAAATGTGTTCGTAAAAGTGTCAGAGATTTCAAATAAGATGCCTCCGAAGTTAGAATCTCAAATTTAGCCTCTTGTAAACGTTTCTCGGTAGAGGTTAATGTACCTATTTGATTTTCATTAGTGATTGGTTTTATTTTGGTACTAAGTTTTAATTATGTATGTGAAAAACTTAAAAACTCACATAAAATTTGAGAATTTATAACTTCCGGTATTTCACTCCACAATGTTCTAGATGGACCTTGTTTTTTTTGTCCAACTAATTGTAATGCGGTTGGCCTTTGTGGTTTTTTTTCTTCATGTTCCTGTTGGTGTGAGTTACTTGTAATCCGTTCATAACCATTGACATGTTCATTATGATCTATTTCATCTTGATTGATGGACTAAAAGACAAGAAGTTTTTATAATTAGCAACGAAACTATAACAGAAATATTGTGTGACAATTTTTACCTCTAACTTGGCAGCTGAATAAATTTGATAAAGTGGTTCATTTAAAAACATGCTATGAGAATTGTCATCACCAGGACAACCTTCACCTCCAGTTGATACACCAGAACTTCCACTTGAACTTGCTACTGAAGCCCCACTGGTTTGGTACAAACCTGCTTCTGCATACCACGATGTAGTAGATCCAGCACGATTTTGTTTATTTGCTAATTTCAATGTGTCTGCATGATCTTTTTTCATTGCATCGGATTTAAAAACGCCACATTCCGCATACCAAGATGTGGTTCCTATACGTTTTGCGCCTGGTATTTTTCTATCTGGTGGTGGCGGTGGTGGTGGATTATTTGGACGAACACTATTTGTGCTCTGACGACGATTATCTTCAGGTGATTGTATTTTTAGACTTCTAAGATTTGTTTCCTGAGAAATCGTTGGAATGTTTTCATCATTTAAGTTAAAAGGACTCGGGCTTAACGGTAGCGTATTACACCCAAGTTTACCATCAATTGTAGATATAGTTGCTTTGTCGGTGCCGCTAGTAAAAACTCCCGAGTCAACATCAACTGAATCTGATACATAAAATGTACTTCTGTTGCAACTAAATGAACTGCCCAAATTTGTATTTAATTCCGCACCTAAACTTCGTCGAAAATTATATCGAAAGCTACTACCAGACTTTGACTTTTTTCGTGATTTACCGCTGCTATCCGCTTTACTTTCAGTTGCCTGGTCAATTGACAATAATGAATTTGCTTGAATATTGGGTTGAGGACTATTTGATGTTGGCATCATGGGTATATGTGGTGAATGAAACTCTGTATTCTCATATGGAGAATCACTTAAATTTTCTTTACGTTTTGGGATTTTTAATGCTTTTAATTTTAATTTTGACTTTGTCTGATTTGTTTGTTTTTCACCCATTACAAAGCTATTGTTACTGCTGCCACTTGTGTTTAAATTCTCATTTTGATATTGATGCGAGACATAAAATTGTGTATTTTCATATTGTTTACTCTGCTTAGCTGATCCACCCGGTAAAGGACTTTTTTTCTTCGTTAATTTGGTAAGACTTTTTGATAATGAACTAAAATTTTTTAATTTTTGCATAATGGCATAGACTTGATTTGTGGGTGTTGGTGGATCTGGGAGTTTTGTATTGCTTACATCTACACCACTATCATTCTGTTGGTTAGGAAAAAGAATAAAATAAATGAAAAAGAAACTAAAAATATTTATAAAATTACAAAATATAAATGTATGGTTATTTGTTCACATGCGCGTATAGTTCAAGACTTTGGAGTACGTATAACGGTTGTAATATTTTTTTTTTCTTATATACTGGAGAATGGCGGAGCTTATAATAATTACAAATATAAGTGCAAACATTTCCCATACTTAATTATTATAATTAATGGAAACAGCAATTCAAGAAACACAGACAATAACAACAAATAACAATAATGGACAATTCAAAATTAATTAGGTAATAGGTTATATTTATTTTATTTTAATTTTTCAGCTGAAATTATAAACTATTCCTACTTTATTATGACAGAGTTTAGATAGAGAAAAGCGTCCAATGGGTTTAACCATTTCATTCTTGAAACGAAATCTTATTTTTAAATCAAATTTTACCAAAATATTTTTTTTATACATTCTTTTAAACTTTCAAGAATGTGATCAAATTTTGGAATAAATATTATTAAAAAAAAATAGGGCTTAAACATTAAAATAAAATTTGGTTTACTCATTTCCTCGAAACAAAAAAAAAAGTCAAATTCTATCAAAATACTAAAATAGATACTTGATTACGTGAACATGTATGAACTCTAACATATTTAAAATGTCATCCTCTTATGTACTAATATATATTAATAGAAAAAAAACATACCTTTTTGACATCATCATCTGATTCATCGTCTGTATCAAAGGAATCATAATCATCGTCATTAATTGTTGGTGTAGAATGTTCAGTATTATTAAAACCATTTGCTGTAGAGAAATTTACATTATCTGTTGTAAGTGTGACTAGTGGTATCGACGCCTGTTTAACATTACTTTCTTTAATGCAACTATTTTTATTGCCGGTAGTGCCGTGATGCACCGAGTATAGTGATTCGTAATAATGATCAGAATCATCTGAAAAAAAAAAAAAACTATTTAAATATAAGTTTTTTGACAAAAAAAGGAAGTAATTCTTATTTCAGTTTAATTTTGAAATTTTATCAAATTTTTGGTTTGCATAAAATTATAAAAACTGATGAACAATAAAATTCATATTCAACAAGAGAACCAGTTAAACGAGAACTGAGAAAAGCGTCAACTAAATATAGCTCAGCAAAAAAGGAAAGACAAGATACCCACACGAATGTCGACAAAAAATCGAATTCTATAAAAACTGTAAAAGACAATGAAACTTGTAGAAGATACTTAAGTCAAGTCGTTAATTCAATTCAATATTTTTATATCAACAATTTAAAAAAAATCAAAAAGAACAAACCCATCAATGATTATTATTATTATTATTATTATTATACATTATGTGGCCAAATAAATTATATTTATTCTGTGCAGAAGAGCAAACAATAAAAATGGAAATTAGGAGTAGTGGTTTTGACTCTAAAATTGAGTACATAGTAAATATAAATTGAAAATTCAATCTACTTATAATTGAGAAAAGAAAAGAAGGAAAATGTATTAATTTATAATTAAATATTAAAATCCATTAAACAAATAAATGTTTATGCAGAGTATAAAATACATTTCAATTAATTCAAAATCCTAAATATAATATCAATATTCAGGTTCATTATCTTTTGCTATTTATCCCTTGTTCAAACAAATCATGATCTCTATATTTGTTAAATATTTCATGAAGCATTAAATCAATAAAAATTAAACAATAATCACAAATAAACTGATCAAAATTCTGTTTTTAATAAAAAAAAATATATATATATATATATAAATATATATAGTAATTCTATAAAGAATCAATTAACGCAATATAAAATAAATGATCGAATCAATGTATCAATAATGTTCACAATATTGATGCATTGATTGATCTTTGGCCTATTCTTTTTGTAATGTAATCGCCCCACCATAAAATTAATTGGCTTGGAACGATATAGATTGACTATTTGGTTCTAGTTGAGTGCATACTGCATACTCATACACCATCAGACATCAATAATTTATGATATTTTAATATCATTTATTTAATAACTTTATTTTTAACACATTGGACCGCTTGACAATAAATAAAGAAATAGGAAAAAAAAGCAGATATTTTATTTTTTTTTATTCTCACCGATATAAATAGAAATATGTTGACTCTCTGAACCGGATTCATCACTTTTTGCATTTATATTATTCAGATTTGTTTCCTTCAAACGAATCGTACATGAATATCCATATTTTTGATCAATTTTTAATTTTTGTTTGGTTGTAATATTTTCATAAATGACTTCAGGTAATGGACGCCCTGCGGCCACATTTTTATTATTACTAATTGCACTTTGACTAGGATCACAATGTTTTTCATCCATTAAATAGATTAATGATTCAGATGAAATAAATACTTCACCGGCTGATGCCCTTGGACGTCGCTTTCGCGGCATTGTTGTTATATTTTTCGATACACCCATCATGGCCATTATTTACAAACATTATAATTTGATAACTTTTTTCTATTTAGTTATTTTTTTTTTTACTTTTTTCTTATTTTTTTTTTTATTTTTTGGTTAACTGCGTTGTGTTTAGCTACTCGTACAATGTACAGTGTACAAGTACGTAGGTAGGTCCGGTAAAATTCATCAACTACATATTACAGAGAAATAATATTTTATCTCACTTATTATACAACAATTATTACTCTTTTTTTGTTGTTTCAAAACCACTACACACACCAGCTGCTTTTCTGCTTCATAAATAAGTGAAGTTTGCCTTCTTTTTATTATATATGTAATTTTTTCTTTATTTTTAGATATTGAAACTACTCATTTATAAAAACTATAATAATTTCATTTTAATGGTACATCTGGCGGAACTGCGAAAGTTGATGACTTATAAAGACGAGCCAGTATAAAAAAAAATTAAATAAATGCAAAAATGAGGCTGAAAAATTTAAATAGAAATTAATGCAAAGAAAATCAAAAAAATATGAGCTCGAATATGTTGTATATTATTCTGGTAACTTATTTGAAATTTTTAAAATCCAATGAAAAAAAAAAAAAAATATTTGCTTATTGTATTAATTACAATTTGCTTCCCACTAAGTTCAGCTCATGACTATGCACGTTTCGTTCTAAATTTTATGAAAAGAAGTCAAATAATTCATGGTTACAAAATACAAAATGGAAAAAAAAAAGAAAAAAATGAAAATAAAAATAAGTCGCGTAACATACGAGAATAATAGAACATTAGGTGGGTTATTTTATGTATCAACAGTATTGGTATATAAAGTAACATTTCAATATATACGGATGTGAACCTACTGTATGGTAGCATATCCATACATGTAGAAGATAATGAAGTAAATACAAAACATATTGGGTCTATTAATTCTATGATTATTCTTTACGCAATGTTATTGAAAAGATCTGACAATGGCTGCGGTCCATGTTTGTTTCAATACAATAATTTTTGTCGCTTGGGGTACTAGAAAGTCAGGTTTATATTATAAAGTTAACCTAATGATAAACATTAAGAATTCGTGAGATGAAAATGACCTGAAAATATTGGAAGTTTTCTTTTCCTGATTTATGGTTTCAAAAAGCTCATTATTCCGTCTTTTAATTGGTGCATTGCTGTACTAGTTATACTTTTTGATGGATCAACACAAAAATAAACAGAATATTGTCAGCAGCTGGTGAAATATTAAATTGATTAAAAAAAATTATGTACATGAAATATCTCAGAGTCTGTTAACATTTACAATTTTCAATTCTAAAAACTGATCAACCAAGCTTTGTCATATTTAGAAAAGAAATAAAAAATCTATAATAGTTTCCAATGAATTATAAAAATTCAACAAAATTATTATTATATTGAACCAACTAAACTGTTGTCGATTTTATAAATTTCTAATTAAATTATCATCGTAAATATTTTTATTGCTAATCACTGTTGAAATTGTTTATTTATAAACCAAACAGCACAAAAATATAATTATGTAATCAAAGATTATTATATTTTAATATATTTATAAATGTAATTATATTTAACAAAATTCAACTTTCACTTTTAAAATGCAATTTTCATTTAATGTCTGGCCTTTAATAAAACTAAGAAAGATTACGCACACTTCACAAAAATATTTTCATATTTCTTAAATCCTTCATGATCGATAATACTTATTAAAAACTCAATGAATTACAATTTATTTATTTTTTTTCAAAATAATTTTTAAACTGATCTGGGTGTTTAATAAACACAATAGTAGATTAATTTAAAGCTATTCATTAGGTACCAAATGGCTTCAAGTTAATAAAAATGATGAAAAAAAAAATTAAACCTGACATACGTATAATTAAAATGAATGCGCGCGATGCGACAAGTTCTGTACAACTAAAACCAGTAAAACATTTTTATGAAATCAAGTTTTAAATTACAACAGTGTGAGTAGTAGAGTGCTTGGCGATGTGGACGGCTGTGTTGGTATTTGGAAAGACCTTTATTATTATTGTTATTTTAATAAAATACAATTGCAAACCAGATGTTGTAAACCTTTCAATTCAGTTCATATAAATGATTAATCATTCATTTAAGAGGTAGGAATAAAGCATTTTTTGTTTTGTTTAATGGCTTGTGCTTTAACTTAGTTAATAAGAGATGAATAGGTGGAGTTTTTATTTCATTTATTTATTAAGCATTGTTTAATATCAGAGATTTAATGTAATCAAATAACATCTGAAGCAGTTTCTATATATTTATGAAGTTTATGTTTATAGTAAAAATAGAAAAACTTTGCTGAAACTCAACATTCCTAAATAAAAATGTCAAAACTTGCTACCGATCATCAATCAAAAAATCATAATGATCCCAGAATTCACAATGTTTCAAAATGTATGGTTAGCCGAAAGTATTTAAACGAAGGATTCTAGTTTCATTGCTATCAAAGTTTATAATAGTTGTTGGTCTGAAATTATTTTATGACAATAGGTCACTGTAATAACCGTCGAATGTATTCTCAAACAAACATCATTTTAAATCTAAAATCTTAACAGAATATAAAACTTTTTGAAAACTTTTCCATTTCGCACTTACATGAATAACAAAAATATTTGTTTTGTTTTTATTTGGTTTATTTTTTTTGTGTCAATAAGTAATTAATTAGTAATATTTATTATTTTCGTCCAATGTTTTATTATTGCAAATAACCAAACACACCATTTTTTGCAGATATATTTAGTCTTTCTAGAAACTCTGAATGGTTTAATTTTGAAACAAACTATTTCTCAAATTACTTACTAAACACACTTATAAGCATTTTTTCCGGCATATAATAAAATAAAAAAAAAATCAAAAACTTCAGCACATGATTGTTAATTTGTAAACAATTAATTTAATAAAATGCTTTGCTCTACTAAAACAAAATGATGATTTCCGGATATTTACACATACAATTTATATTATAATTAATGGTTTATTTTCATTCAGCACCATAAAACGGTTGTTGAATAATATAAATGTATTTCTGTGTGCTAAGCTCAAATTAAGATTTACTTATGCAAAGATGCATTACTTTAGACTTACAGAAATGTAATACACAT
>JAABKK020013290.1:0-21705 GCA_011634745.2 Catotricha subobsoleta
CCTTCAAAGTCAAAAAACGCTTTTCGACGTTTTTCAGACGCTTCTTGGCGCGTTTTAAAAGCGTCCAAAAAAAAAAATCACAGGAGTTAGTTTTAAGGACACACGAAAAAAACTATGGGGCGCAATCAGCTCAATTCCGAACTTTTTAAAATAAGGGCCACTCTAATGTATATATATATATTTTGCAAGTCTAATGTCTAATCAAATATTTAAGTGTCATTCCTTTATGCTTACGTCGAAATAAATTGAAGTAAGTGATATAGGATTTGTTACTTATTTATTAACGTATCTAGAGCCTGTATAGTGTAGATAATAATATAAAATATGGCATGTACTTATATACACACAAATACAAATGCATTGTATATTCAACAGCTTTCCTTAATATAAATGCTTGTTATAATATATATATATTATATATATATTGTTTGTTGTTTCTATTACACGAGAGAAAGCTGTTGAATATAATACAAATGAGCTTAAAGTTTCATTCTATCCAATTGTATTTTAATAGGTTAGTACATGGTTCTGGTGCCTATCGCATAGCTCAATCAGTTTTATATTAAAAGTTTTCTGTATGTATTGTAATAAATGAAATTCAAGAAAGTATATAATTTTATTGTGTTCACCAACAAAGCTCAGCTGTTTCATAATATTATACAGAAAAATGATTTGGTTGTCGTTGTCATTCGTTTTGAGATCGTTGATTCAGTCTGTTTTGAAACTTTCAGCTTGCAACAGGTTTCTACATATTTTTCATTATATATTTTATTGAGTTAATAGATATTTAGAGAATATAGCTCATAGAAAATAGAAAAATTCATTTCGCATTTTATTTATGTCGGGAAGGATTTCACCGTACATTTAATTCATTTTACATTAAAAACAAAACTTTTGCTTTGAAGATATTAAAACTTTTTTTTTTTGTTCGTAAAAGGTGAAAAGTTCTATTCATTTAAGTATTTACCAGCAAGAATCAATCAAAAGCATCTTATAAACACACAATGTAAGTATAAACACATTTATTTTATTAAATTTTTTTATGTTAATTTATTTTTTATTTTACACGTATTTTAAATAGAATTTAATTGGCATAATTGATTATAAATCGATTTTCTGTGATTCTACGTCTATTAAGTTTGTCCCTATTCATGCAGCTCAATTAATGCACTAGATATCTATTTATCGTATTCATTAGAAAATCCGTATTTCCTATTATCTACCATCATCAACTTATCCTGTCCTATCCTATCCTATCCTGTCGACCTAAATTAATAAAGCTAATAAACTCTTGATTACTATGAAGAGTTCTGTTAAATGTTTAATAGGCAATTATATTCTAGATATAGCAAAATTTATTTTAAATTTATTCAGTTTAATTAACAAATACCAACAATTGTCAACCTAATTAAGAGTTTTTAACTTCAAGTTTATATAACCGATAAACGATAAACGACAGTATATACATTTTCTATCTTCATGTTGTGGTTGTTGTGCTATATATACCATAAAGTTTCATGCGGTTAATATGGTTTCAAATTCAATTTCTTGTTTAGCAAATTCTTTGTTCATGTAAAATTTATATTCGGTCGTCATTTTTAAATTGTAGAAGCATGAAAATTGATTTATGCATAGATATAAATTATGTTTTCGCTTCGGAACCGATCATGTGCAATATATGTGGCCTTGAAAAACCACACCTATAATATAGAGGAAACAATTTGGATTAAATTGATAGATTTTATTTTTTATCTCAATATCAAATTGGTATAGAGCGATCTCTTAGTCGCATCTATTTCAATACGAAAGCTCTGTTACTTCTGTATTTGAAGTTATTTCAAAACTTATAAAGCTTTTTTATTTTGATATACATATAACAGGATTATATTATTGCTCATTCTAATAAGTGTAATTTTGCACAGGGATTATCTAATCGACTGTATGCTGCTTATTTTAAACACCCTTGAAAGTTGACCAACTTTATATGGGTGTGTTTCACACAAAAAAACAAAAACACATTAAGATTTCATTCACATGTGTGCGGTTTTTTTATCAATTTTGTCCATAAAGTTACAATATATCGAAAATAAAAAACCTGTTTAAATATATATATAGCTGGGCTCATATCTAAATACTATTCTGTGCACAGTGCACATGCAAATATAATTTTAATGTTAATGTTAAATGATAAGCTAGCTGGCTTAGTTTACTGTTTTAATTAAATTTAAAAAATAAAAAAAAAATAAATATTGTTCCTTCATGCATTAATTATAAATTTATTTACGCTTCAAAAAAAAACTGGAAAACATACAGTAGGTACTTGTTATCAGAAATATACCACTTATTTGCTTGCTCCAATTTCAAATAAAAATATTCATTACCATTTTAACAGTTAATTCGTTTCGTGTGCATAATGTAATATTGATATAAATATTAAATACTTCGGAAAACTTAATAGAATATTTGAGAAAATTTTATACAAATTTATAAGAAATATTATTTTTCTTTATAAGTACTTTGAAACATCTTTTGTTGTTTTTTTTGTTTTTTTTTGTTTTTTTTGATATATCATTTCTCTTATATTTATTTTTATAAGTATTAACAGAAATGGAAAATGAAAAAAAATTGAAAAAAAAGTCATTTAAATCTTTCTATATATAAATTAAATACAGATAGATCCATGCTAGTTCTATCACTAACAAAAATTTAGTTAAAAGCAGAAATAAAATTGAAACAACATATACATACGTAAATGTATGTTAAATATATATTTAATATAATATAATAAAAGTTATGATCATCGTTTTGTATAATTTTACATTATTATCCTTGTGAGTGTGGTAACGTTTATAAAAGCATTACGCCTCTGGCGGATGATAAAATAATAGATTTTGAAATATAAATTTATTTCAATTTCGTTAATTATAATTTATTTGTATGCACTTAAATATATATACAATCAATTAATTGATCCTTTCAGAATGTGCGGTTTCCGATATAAAATATATTTAGTCACAATATATAGGAGAGTATCAAATTGCTAAGGTTGTTTCTTAATTCATAATTTTTGTACAGCGAATTACAAGCTAAATAGCCGCCATTTTGAAAAGTGATACTAAAACCAATTTATAATTTTCGTAATCGTTTCAATTGAAAACAATTCAATGTCACTGAAACTTTTATTTCATTTTTAGCTTTCGATGAAATTTTTGCATCATAAATCAAAACTATAAACAAAAATATATAATTACGAACTAGTTCTAAAAAAAACAATATTGTTATATGCAAAACATGCATCAAAAGCTAAAAAGAAATAAATGCTGTAATGATATATTGAAACAGTTTCAATTTAAGAAAAAACAAAAAAAAAACAATAAATAATATTTCACCGTCACACTCAAAAGGAAAATAAGGTATGCCTTATAAACACACCATTAACCCATCCAATATTTAACTTTCGAGACGGTAATTGGATACTTTTTATGTATGCAACTTAACATTTTATAGAAATTACTTGAATTACTAGATTTGTGTGGTCGTTGTCCCAACAAACAAACTGAAATTATTATTTATTTAATTTCTCGTAAATAAGTATAGTCTTTTTTTTAATTATTATTATGGTGTATGATTCAATTTTCCTTTCAAAATATCAATAAAAGACAAGTTCACTTAAAAATCATCAGATTTTAAAAAATCAAAATTATTAAATCTCACAAAAACATTAATGTGTTATAAAATAATATGTAACAAAACAAGAAATCTAGTAAATAAAACTTATATTACATTATAATTATTATCATGATTTTTTATTCATGTAGAAATGATTATTTTTTTGAGTATTAGAAGCAAAAACCGTCTATTGAATTTTCGTTGGCAATCGATTTTAGTCCTTATGCCTTTTATGGCAATTGGCAAGTAATATAAAAACCAAAATCACTTGCCAGCAGCACAAATGGAATATAGACGAGGTTTGCATCTAATAGCCTCAATTAATGTTTATATTCATTGATTTTCTATTTATTAATATTTTATTTAACTATATATATAGAGGCAACGCAATTTTACCATGTCATTACTGATCACATCTTTAAATCTGTAATTTGTTCGATTATTTATTGGGTATGTATCATATATTGAAGAAACAACAGGTAACAATAATATACAATCAGTCATATGTAATATCTTAATATTAATAATAAGCCAAGAATTTAAGCGTTTCATGTTCATCATATATATATAAGTGTATAATTAGAGATATAAACATTTTCCCTTACTATTTGTTGGCTTTCCTTTCAATTAAATATTAATAAACGTTTCTATATATAATAGCTAAGTTTTCTATTATTATAAGTGCTTAATATAATCTGATATTTATTGTGTATAAAGAAAAATTCATAAATATATATACAAAACATTTTACCTCTAGCATATAAGCAGCATAGACACACATACCCTAACAAATATAATTTCAGTTAAACGCGACCCCTAATAATCTAATATCGATTTCAAAATAACTTTTTTCAACAGCCAGTTCTTTGATACTTAATATAATTTCCGTAAATTGTCAATCGATGGTTTAATAAGAGTTTTGCGGTAACACACTCAATTATATATCCATTCTAGCTTATGATTATTATAATAATATCCAATAATAGTCCAGATATATATAAATCAAGACCCTTAAAATTAAAGGTATAGTCAAAGAAAAAAGTGTGTGTGTGTGTGTTTTTTTTTTTTTTTTTTTATTTTTTTCTCTGAAATCATAAATGTACGCATAGATGCACACGCTTCTGGGATGGGTACATTTGAAAAATTAAGATAGGGTAATTTTTTATTTTTTTTTCATCGACGATTGCAAAATGACCTCAAAGGTCTACAGTCCTCACATACCACGGAAAAAACCGCGGTGAGTGCAAATCGTATTTTGGAAAAGTGAACAAAATATTTTTTTTTTTTCCAAAAAAAAACTGCGTTGAGTGCAAATCGTATTTTGGAAATCGAGATAGGATAATTCTGAAATCAAAGTAGGGTAATTTTTCCAAACCTTAAAAAAGATACTATTTTGTTCAAAATCGAGGTAGGGTAGTTCTCAGAAACTTAAAAAACATACTATTTTCTGTTCAAAACCTGAAAAAAGATACTATTTTCGGCAAAATCAGCAGAGGGTAAGATTTTTTTCAAATCTCAGGGAGGGGGAGGGAACAACCCCCCTCCCCTCCACTGTGCATGTACGTATCATATTATACCAGTATATACGGTCTAATGCAGCAAGTGTAACATCTCTAAAAAGTAACCTATTTTTAAATTGAATAGAAAAATATTTTATACGCAATGGTTTGCTGATATTGTATTGAATATGTCTACTCAAAAAAATTGGATTACAGAAAATTGTACACACATTCTGAAAAATCAATTTTTGCTTTTTTTAAGAAAATAAAACATCTATAACATATTTTAAATTGAGAAGGAAATATCAAGGGAAATAAGTACATAGCTGTCTATTTGTGTGACTAAAATTGCGGAATTCCACTGTGTACTTCTATATACTAAAATATATATGAATCGTCGAATGCTAAAACATATTATGTCACATTTTTTACAAAACGGAGATTTTCTATGACTTTAATGTTGTGTATTAGAATCATCATGTGCTGTGTGATAGAAGATAAGATAATTTTCCTTCATGACATTTATACGACAGTTTGTTAGTTGAATTGAACAAGTATAAAAAGACATGTCTTTCTAACGAGTTATATGAACGTAAGCGTATCATTCCAGCAAAATCTAAAACTTTATTTAAAATTTTGAAATTCATTCATTTGACAGCCAAAAATCTATTTAGACAATTTATTTATGTTTTAATTTTATAATATTTCTTAGTTTAAGACGAAATACTACGTGTACACCAGTAAATAATCTGCAGTTAGCGTTTAATCAAAAAATTTCAATTTTAGATAACAAAATACGATTTTTCAAAAAGAATCTGGATGTACGTACGAAGAAGTCATCAACGGTCATTCAACGATTACTACAGTGATTGAGATAAATTTCTTGAAATGACAAATAAGTTCAAAAACATTTAATCAAAAAGTGAGTCCTAAATGTACTTTATCACTATTCAATGGTAGTGCAAAAATTGTAATGCATAATTTCTATTTTAATCAGTTTTCTGAATCTCCCGTATATAATTTAGATTTTTTAACATAACATGTTTTGCACTCGGTGATTCATATATATTTATATATATTAATGTATATATGAATCGTTTTTATTATACCATAAAATTATTTCGGGGAAAAATCACACATTTAGATGTATACTTATTTTTACGAAAATGGTTTTCATTTTTATTAGGTAGCAAATAATATTTACAGTAGACAGTTTGTTATAGTCGCTTGTTGATTTAATAGTATCATTATAAGAATGAAATACAATACACAGTGTATTTTATAATAAAATGCCAATTCAAAGATTTTAACTAAGGTATATTTATTGATTAATTTTCTGTATTGTTCGGTTATGAAAGGATTAAAAGCTTGAATATTTATTAAAATTGTATTATACCTGTATTTATTATTCTCACTGTATAAATATGAGGGGCTTAGAATCCGTATAAAAAAGAGATTGTTTTTTTATTGTTTAATGTCTTCAAAAGACGTTATTCGTGTAGATGATATTCGTGGAAATGTCTAATGAAAGCTGAGTCCTTTATTGATATCTCAGTTATAATTGATTTTTCTATATGATATTTGATAAGCGTTGAATAAAAACCTTCGAGGTACACAGATTTAAATTTATATTACCAATATTATTACCTAATACAGGAAGTAGTTATCTTATACATTATAAAATTTTGATAAAAGCTTATAATTACTTAAATATTGTTATTAATGTCAATTTAAATATAATTCCAAAGGTATTCGTTGCAAATTTAATATTAAATATCGATTTTATAGAATTTTAAATTTATTTATTATTATAATTTTTGTATTTGATCTTTATAAACAGTTATGAAATTATATCTACTGTACATTTTTTCTAAAATACAAAATATTTTTTGTATTTTGACCAATATTTATTAAAATATAAACACATATTTTCATAAAGTTTAAATCGAAACTATAGTCATTGAAACGTTCTGACGAACGTCTTTAAAATATAAATGAACAAAGTTTGCTTTTGGTTGGTTGGGTATGGTGCAAAAAATTGTAAAAACATATTTCCATCCAATAACCCTTATAATTGTTATTAATGTATTGTATATATATAGCTGTGAATCAAAATCCAAATAAAATAAAAGTATGTATTTCATGTTACTCACGTAGAATTGAAAAGACAAAAAAATCTTTGTGTGTCAGTTGATTGTTGATACAATGTATGGAAAAATATATAAGCTTCCTGTCAGGGTTGGGTCTTGATGCGTAGAAAACGTTTCAACGTAAAGGGGTTAAGTAAAGTAAACCACGTGTAAAAAAAGTAAAAAAAATAATAAAATAAAAATATATGTAATACAAAAAACCCAAACGTCTGTGACAACAGCCCGCCAAGGTGTGGAGGCTGTAGTTTGTAATGTTAGAATTAAATAAGGGTTGGGGCTATTAGTGGGAGGCTAGTGGAAGCTATTGGTGATTCAAATTTTGGCAGGCTGTCGTCACAGACGTAAAACTCAACTGAAATCAAAAATTGGTAAGATTTCTTTAAAATAAATGTGTAAAAAACTACTTATAAAACATTTAAAAAAATTTGTAGGAAATATCCTCGTATAATACTATAGTTCTGTACACGTATAAAACTAGATTTGTTACGTTGAGTTTTCTACGGACCCAACCCTGCTTCCAGTAGCAAAATATATAAAACGGATAAATAAGAAATTATCGTTTTAGGTTCAAGTTTTCAGCTTTAAAAATATTTACAAGTTTATACAATATTTACAAAAAGTTGAGGGTGTATTTGAAATATAATTTTTTAAATTTTATAAAGAAGTGATATGTAATTGCTGGTGTTAAAAATTCTTGCGAAAAAATGTACGTAGAGTGCACGCTAGACGTTTTTCTGTAAGAACCAATCGCATGTGCTTGTAAAGAGAAATCTATTTCAGATTTTTTGTTTTACTTCATTTTTGAAAACTTTTAAATAAATTATTAATTATTAATAAATTAGTATTGGTTAACAAAAATGAAGTAGTATATCCATTGGCAGCTTGGTTTCTTTTGTGATTGTCTTATTTAA
The DNA here is from genome assembly GCA_011634745.2 of Catotricha subobsoleta. Taxonomy (NCBI): domain Eukaryota; kingdom Metazoa; phylum Arthropoda; class Insecta; order Diptera; family Cecidomyiidae; genus Catotricha; species Catotricha subobsoleta. The sequence goes on from JAABKK020013290.1 coordinate 8,230, forward strand.
AGATTCAGCTATTTATATCATTAATGCATTAATTTTCAGTGTTTTTTTTTTTATTATTATGTGATGTTATTTGTACTTATATAATATTGCGGAAGAAATAAAACACACAATTGCATTTAAAGAACCAATAATAATTCCTTGGAAAACATTGTGCATCCCCTGCCTGTGTCGTCCACATTCTATCTATCTATTAAATATCGTTTTTTGTATTTTATTTTTACAGGTCTTAGATAAATGGCTGCAACAGTCGATTATGATTATTTATTTAAATTTTTGGCTTTGGGTGATTCGAGTGTTGGAAAAACAAGTTTTCTTTACCAATACACAGATGAAGTATTTCATTCAAGGTTCATTTCTACCGTTGGCATTGATTTTCGAGAAAAAAGGGTGGTTAGTTAAATTTTTCAGTTTAAATTTCATTTAATTAGGGATGTTTTTGTTAATTGTGTTGCATTAAATAATTTAACAAATAATATAAATATATAATTTCTTTTAAGATATACAATTCGAAAGATAAAAGCTACAGAATTCATCTACAACTGTGGGACACTAGCGGACAAGAGCGGTATTATTTCATTTACAAAACATATAGTTAATGTTTCAGTCATAAAAGTTTTTTTTCTCCAGATTTCGTAGTCTAACAACTGCATTTTATCGAGACGCAATGGGATTTTTGCTTATTTTCGATTTAACCAATGAACGATCATTTTTAGAAATTGTTTACTGGATTGAACAATTAAAGGTATGGTGATTTTTAAGAAGAATATTTTCATTACGTTGTTTATACACATCATAATAATAATTATTATTTTAATTTAATGCAGACTCATGCCTACTGTGATAATCCCGATATAATATTAGTTGGTAATAAAAACGATTTGGGACACTTAAGAGTTATTAGCGAGGCTCGAGCTAGAGATATTGCCGAAAAATACGATTTATCGTATATTGAAACAAGTGCAGCAACGGGACATAATGTTCGTACTTCAATTGATATTTTGTTGCAGAAAGTGATGATAAGGTATATTCATTAAGGATAAAAAAAAAAGTTCTATAACCTTAAATAATAATACAATTTTATAAATATAGAATGGAAGCAGCTGTTGATCGTTCAAAATTACCCGGTCGACGTGGGTTACCTAGAAACATCAACGAGCCACGCTTGAGTGGAATTGTTATTCAACATCGAATCCAAAATAGAAAATGTTCATGTTAAAAATGTTTTGAAAATAATATATTTACACGAAAAAGTAAACCATTTCCATATATATACATGTTAAAACATTGTTATTTTTCTTGTAGTTATCGAATAGTCTTTCGATATAAAATTTAAGACTTAGACTTTTTTATTTTGAAATATTAGAAATATTTATATGGGCAATTCTACAACAAAACGGAAAAATGCAAAAAACGAATTATATGCAATATTTTTAATTCTAAACTACTTCATGAGTTAATGCAAAATAAAAGTTGTGTTTAATATCGATTCTCATCACTTTGTAAAGAAAAAGATGTTATTAAACCACTATAGGTACTACTCTTTTTATCTTCAGAAAACCATTTTTCTTATAAGATTCTTATACAACATAAAATGATCAATAACTTCTTAAAGAGAGGTTTGAAAGATGGGATGTATGGAAGAAATACTGTTATTTCATAAGTAAAAAAGTTCGTAGTATACAAGATTTATGTTGGATTTTGTTTTCTAGTAGTTTTAGCACTCTTGTAATGTGCCTAATCGTAGAAAGTGATATTTTTTAACTAAAATAAATTTAAAATTTTCTTTGATCCTTCAACTAATTAAAAATAAAACATTTGGTCCACAAACAGGCCAGATATTTTAACATGTTTATGGCTTTGCAAAAAGTCTTTCCGATTTTTGTGACGTGCCTAACAGCCTTTTAAATGCATATTTTTCTGAGAAGACATCATTTAAATTTTTTCCGGTGTTATGTTTTATACAGTACCAGTGAATGTTTAGCCTTGACCGACATTTTTTTTTAACTTTTGACTATTGGAATTTACGCAATTTGATCAAAAGTGTCGGAACATGTAACGTGCCTAACGGTGGAATTGCCCATATATGGTTCACTCTGTTTTACTCTTTAAAAATAATTAATTATTAAAGTTTCTGAAAGGATTTTTAGGTTTTGATTATATCCTTAAAAAATATATATTCAGCATTACACCAAACCTATTTTGAAAATGAAATATAAGATAAAATCAGCTACAAAAGTCAATCCAAATGGAAATAAAGCCCTATGATATACGATTTTTAAAAAAAAAAAAAAAAAGATTCTAAAGAGTATAAACACACACACACATATAACACATAATTAAGATTGTAAGGAAATATTATATATGACATGATATCATCATATTATATCCATAACAGCTATAACTAAATAAAAACCTTTAGATGTTATATAAATCTATTAAATACCTTTCTGTTTTATTATTAGAATATGAATAATTATAATTAATAAATATTGTGTGTGTAGAACATACAGGTAGCCGTTACGTAGAGTCGCATGTTATCACTGTGTATACATTACAATACTCTGCAATTTTCAAAGAAAACATATCTTGAGCAAGATAACAAAGATAACAAATATATATATATACGCATAGCGAATACACCTACCTCACCTTTATCAAATTATTATGAATAATATAAGTAAAATGCTTGAATTATAAATGAGTAACCGCCAGACATTCGAGATAAATTATAAAAGTTAGTATCGAGCTACATTTTGTCTCGTAAATACATAAAAACCGTGCTATCTGTCATTTGGTCGTTTAAAAATTAATGTTAGTTAATTAAAATTAATTATTATCGAATAATTACAAAAAAAAGTATAAATTTTCCAGTAAAAATATTCAATACAATTTCATTTTTTTTTGTATTTAGAAAAACTATAATATTCTATAAAATAATATTTAATACGTAATTTACTCTATCTGCCGCATACCAGCAATAACACCGCATTATCTACAATATATCAGCCATTCGGATAGATAAACCAATTATTTACAATAAGTGTAATTTTTATTTCTAATATATAGAAATAGCATTTTAATCAGTTTAGTTAAAATATTTATAATAATTCAACAATTAGTCATAGCTTAATATCATTGAATTTGTTTCGTATAGCAATGAATGTAAGTGAATAAAGTTGTTAGTTATTTTTCTGATTACATAATGATTGGAGTGAAAAGTATTTTGGTTTGAGTGTTGTTTATTTAAAAAAAAAAAAAAATATGGAAAATTAACTTGAAACCTTTTCGATATATAAAATATTCATTCATCAAAAAAAAAAAATGGAAAATTCTATTACACAAATTAAATATAAAAAAACTTCATGCTATTTTTGCAATGAATGGCTTGATAACGAAACGTTCAAGGTAATTATTTTAATCTATGTTTATTTATATTGAATTTTCTACAATTGGGCAATAGTTGTATTAAATGTACATTTTTTCGACTTAGTCCAAATATATATTTATATATTTATTTATTGTTTATTCTCTCATAATAGGCGTCTTCGAGCAATAATTTTAGGGCGCTGGGGTGGGGTGGGGTAACTTTTATGTCAAAATTCGCATTGTTCTGTTGACATAAATGTAACCAAAAATCGTTGCTCGACGACGTCTAATATTGTTTATAATACATATTTGAATAATTAATTAATTATATTTTTCTAGACACATATTCAGCACTGCAGTCAAGTGCTGGAAAAATGTCCTAACGAATGTTTAGCTTATGTTCAACGAAAATTTATGGAAAATCATCTTAAGGAATGTTCATCATCACAATTTCGTCTAGAGACAGAAAATTCAGATTCTAAATCGGATTCTGGCGAAACTGAAATTGAATTAGAAAATGAGGTGCCAGAAAAAAAGAACTCGAATGAAATCGTAGATAAATTATGTATTTTGGAACAAAATATGAATGCCTTACGATCGGCGTTACATGAAGAAATTAGACAAAGGCATCGTCTGATAACAGATGTTGGCGATTTGAGAAAACATAATCAAATAGCGGATGAATGGACGTATAAAGTTGGTGATATATTAGCTGCACTAAAAAAATGTGTAAATGAAGAAACAGAAAGTAGATGCATTGATATCAATAAGTGTAAAGAAGATATTGCTCAACTAGTTTTCCAGTATCAGGTATTTATTTTTAATATACTATAGAAAACAATCAATTGAAAATAAATCGTATACACAAAATTTCTAAAAAATAATTGCAGGAAATCAAAGAATGGCGCAAAGAGTTACGTTTATTATTGGATCATATACAACGTGAAATACAGTTTCGCGATGACATTAAAGATAATATAAGTATACTTATTGGTGATAATCGAATCTCAGTATCAAAGATAAAATATCTCGAAAGAGAAATAGATAAAGTTAAAAAGCAAATTTCCGAACAAAAGACCGAAATAACCAAAATTCACACAGAATGTATTCAAAATATTGATAATCCTCCCTCCGAAACGTCTTCAATAATAAGCGATATTCGTACTAAAGTATCATCAGCATATTCATTAACCGATGATATTTCTTGCAAGCAAGCAAATTTATCATTAGAAGTTAGACAAATGAAAAATATTGTAACAGAAACCGAAGATAAATGTGATAAATTAGAAAAAATCGTTATTGATGCAAGTAAAACAAGTGCACAAATTAAACAAGAATTAAGTGATCTGGAAATGCATTTGAAATATCAAAAAAAATTAATGACAATAAATAACTTTAAGGGCCATTTAATATGGAAAATTGATAATTATGCAGCTAGACTTAAGGATGCCAAGGAAAACGATATTACATTGAGAAGTCCGGTGTTTTCGAATAAACAATACGGATATACACTTAGAGTAAGTTATTAAATAATATTTCTGCTTGGAAAGTTCGCGTGTGCTATAATTTTCTCAATACTCAAAATCTTTGTTCACATTTAGTTAGATGTAACTTTAAATGGCATTGGAACATGGAAAGGTAGAAATATATTAGCATGTCTAACTATTGTTAGAGGTGAGTGGGATCCACTTCTGGTATGGCCATGCAAATTAGAAGCCGATATTATTCTAAGAGATCAACCTACCAATTTAAATGAAGTAAGTTATTAATTTATTTAATTCTCGTTATTTAATAATCATTTACAAAAATTTATGCAGGCAAAAGATATTTCAAAAACTATTGTTGTTAAAAAACGTAATGAAACATACGAACAAAATCAATATATTTTTATATCCCACAAAACCATTGGAACGAATAATTATATTAAAAATGATGCAATTTTCTTTGAAGTTAAAGTTCATAGAAATTTAATTTAGATAAGTATTTTTTGGATGTAAACAGATAAATTAAAAGGCAAATAATTGAACATATATTATTTACAATTTATAATTTTTATTAAAATGATTACATTTGTGAATTCGGCTACAGGAAAAAAAAAAGCTGAGATATATTTTTTTTTATTAAAGTATTGAATTTAACAAATGCTTGTGGTTGGAAGTGTCATATATAAATATTTAATTGTCTATTTAATGATTGCTATAAAAAGTCATTGACTGAAATTATAAATTAAATATATACTAATTAATTATTTGGAAAATATTTTTTTCTTTATCACAAACATAGTTTTTCGAAAATTATTGTTAATAATAAAATTAATTACAAATAACCAAATAAAAATAACATATAATTGAATTAATTTTAAATAGTCAAATTTTGTTTCGATAATAATTAAAATTATTCGTTTTTTAGATGGAATAACAGTTAGCACAATCATTTTTAAAGGAAAATTAATTTTATCGTCACTCCTAACCCTAATTGATAATTAATATATATTTTAATTTTATTCCATTTTGTTTTCATGATGAATACTTTGATCAATTTTAATTACTGAAATAAAACATCAAAATTCTTACTTCTTCAAACCCGGTAAAAAAATTCTACGATTTACGACAAAACAAGCTGCCAATTAATTGGTACACGACTTCATTTTTGTGAGAAATAAAAAATAAAAAAATAAAAAAAAATGTTTCCAGGTTCAAAAAAAAAGGCCAGTACATATATTTTCACAGAAATTTAATTCTGCGTCTTTTGGTATCTTCACCAAAAAAATTCGTCCACATGCATCGGAAAAAAAAAATGAACAAAAAAAAAAAAAAACTCAAAAATGAAGTAAAACTATGAATTTTCAATATGAAATACGATAAAATATGCATCGTGAACTCGAAAAATGTATGGAAGAAAACTATGCATAACTATGATTTCATATTAATTATAATTCATTTGTAGTGTAATTCATAGTTAATTTATAGTTTTTTACCATTTAACAAAATCATTTTTTTAACTAAAAAAAAATTATTATGAAAAATTATAAAAACCATAAATTAACTATAAATTTCACTACAAATTAACTATGAGCATCGTGAACTAGAAAAACCTTTGCAAAATCAATATGAAATCATAGTTATGCATAGTTTTCTTCCATACATTTTTCTGAGGTCACGATGCATTTCTCACAGTATTTCATATTGAAATTTGTCGTGACACTATGAAATTTTTTTACCGGGAAACTATTTATATTTCTTTTTATATTCAATCTAAAAACATCAATGGTGACGCATAAAAATATATTATATGAAAACATGCATACGGTAATAATAATAACTATAAACTCAGGACAAAATATAAATAAAAATTTAATTTAATTTAATTAAATTATATGGACAAAACGTTAAAAATGATTATTTATTATAAACACATACCTAATTAACATTACATCGTAATAAAAAATTATAAAGTAAGTAAATTATTAAAAAAAATTGTTCTTATCGATTTCAAAGTTAAATAATATAAGCATAAAGTTGGTCGTATGTCACACACGTACTTAATAAAAATGATTTCACCACACCTTATATTTATATCTACTCTTCTGTAGAGCTTAAACAGAATTTTGATGTTTTATTTTAATAATTAAAGTTGATCGAAGTAAGAGAGTACTCGTAAAAACAAAATGGAATTTCAATACGACAAACATTAAATTTACATAACATTTAATTGTATTGTTGATGTTAATAATTAATATATTCATTATTCGTTATACATATAGTTTTTAATTAATATTTATATAGAGCGATATTTCTATTCCTATATAAGTATAGAAATCGTAAAGTATGGTTTTTCAAATATATATATTTTTAATATAGAAACTAGTGGTAAATGATTTGCAAATAGGTGGGATTGAATTTAATTGAAATATTTATTTAATTATAATATTTTTAAATGCTTAAATAAATATCATCACTCTTGGAATCTATGTACAATTTGTTTTTATGTTTTTTTGATTTTATTATTGTTTAATTTTTTCTGTAACATAACACTACACATATTTTTATTCGTATATTTCTCTGTTAATATTGTTAAAAGCTTTAAATTTTCTCAAATATATTTTCTAAAATAAAATTTCGTCTGTACACAATAACAGGTTTAATAATGAATATTGTTTTTCTATGATCTGTAGATCATAAAATAATATATATAATCTATATTTCTTTTTCTATATAAATAACTATCAGTAACAGTAATTGAATAAGAGTTTTTAATAAGTAATTTTTAAAATGGTCAGAAAATTTAAGTTTTATACTAATTTGTAATAATATTAATATATAGTTTAAATTGTATATAAATTAAAATTATAAATCATAGAAATAAGAAAATATTAAAAAAAAAATTTCACTAAAATAAGTTTTTCTAAAAATAATTAAGAATGAAAGTTAATCTGTATCAACATTCAATTGGTCTGTTCATGTAAAGTATATTGTGTTATATAAATATTGAAGGTAAATGATATGCAAGTTTTTCGATGATAAATATAGTAGTACTAAGTAAACTATAGATCAGATTTTTTTTTGTATATACTAGATATGAGATAAACATTTCTACTGATATGATTGCATTTTTAAGTATTCATTATAAATTTTATTATAGAAATAATTATGCTCCCAGTAATTTTTTCACAGTATATCCGGGCACAGAATAGAAGAAAAGTAGTAACATTACAGCGAGTGCAAAAATAATGAGACCCTTTAAAATGGACCATTTGTAATTGTGCCAAACAATGTACCGAACCGATTTTAACGGATTCAAGAACCACATAAATGATGCATCTGGACGACTAGAAAAGTAATTTTTATTATTAAATAATGAAGAAAAACAAATAATTGACATATAATAACCAGGAGCACATACTTTGGTTTTTCCAATGAATCAGGTTCACTTCGGCCATGGCCAGCTGGGTTTTGTTCAGCTTCCTCTTTGGTTAACAAATGAATTTCAGCTTCAACTTTTCCCGTTAATTCCATTTCATCGTTTTCTTTTTTAATAAAGAATGGCCACCAACCTCGAACACGTTTCTGCTTAAAAATATTTATTGTTGGTACATTATCCATTTTGAGCATATCCAATGTACATAATTTTGATGATTTTGCACCACGAGGAAATCGATTTAAATTAAATGATATCGCTCCAAGAAAATCATCTGCTGAAAAATGATCAGCATCCCATACTTGAAGCTCTAATCTTGCGGGTATTTTAACTTCAGTTTCATCCCAGCTGAATAGCGATTCTCTTCTAAATCAAATAGTTTGCTTTTCAGTTTTGTTTATTATACTTTAACGATATTAAATTAATTACCTCGATAAAACGATTCGCTCTTCTGCTGCCAAATAATCAAATGGAAAAATAAAACGCCAATTAAAATTACCTTCGCCGGTTAAAGATCTATAATGTATGTCAGTTGATTGTATGTCTTGTGGTCCTTTCAGCCAACTACAGATAAATTTAAATATGTAATAAAATTAAACTAATAAACTGTAAACAAAGAAAATTTACCCCTTAACATAAATATCGGACATTTTCTCGCCAGTAAAAAATGCATCATCTTCTAAAACAACGTCATCCGTATTCCATATAACAATTCGTAATTCATAAGATTTTGGTTTTCGCGGTGAAATATCAACTACTGGTCCTGGTAATGGCATATCCATAGGAAACATATCAACCCACATTTCTAATTTACCTTGTTCAATTCCCGCTTTATCTGGGTTATAAAGTGGCCTTGATTCAATATGTTCTGGAACAATCTATCAAACAAATAATTTTTATATTTTTTTTGAATATATTTTGTTGATTTAAATTAGATTTAAAAATTTAAAAAAAAATGATATGTTACCTTACAACCGACTCTTGGAATTTCTGACCAACGATGGAGAACAGCTAGAGCTAAGTGTTCATCTCGATTCTTACATGTAGTTGGTCCATTCCATGCTAGTACCTCTTCCTCCGAAAACGTCATACAATATCTACCAATAACTACTCTATCTTGAAAGTAATGTGGAGTTTCCAATTTATTTTCTTTGCACAAACGTTGTAAAATTTGCGTTGGTTTCATTGGGTCCCGCCAACGATTATACCCCACTCTGTTAAAATTTGTAATAGTTATTAAAATAGTTTATATAAAATACAAATGAACTTTATTTATAATTATATGCAGTATACATAAAAAAAATATATACAATCTGATCTTACTCTTCATATTTCTGTGCCAATCCGCAAGTTGCTCTATGTTTACTGTAAAATCTGTTCTCAAGATCTATTCTTGTTTCACCAATTAAATCGTCTGAACCAACTAAATCCCAGTCAAGCACTTGAATATTTAGCATAGAATCTTGTGGAAAAGTAGCTTCAATTTCAAAACATTTCCCAAAAACAGGATTCAATTGTTTACTAATGTAATTATCTTTATCGGAAACTCTTTTACTACCCAAATGAAGAACAACATAAGGATCAGCTTTACCATTTAAATCCATTGGATGAAGATCTGTAGCTTTTATAATATACACTCGTACGAGAACATGTATTGGATCATTTGTAGGAAGTGTGGGTGCAAATGCAGGTTCAAGTCCCTTTTGTATTGGAAGTTTATAGACCTTAACAGCTCCCTTAAAAAATCCAACTATACGATTTTCATCTTCCATTGAATCACCAGTCTTTTTTCCTCTATATAATGGAAATGATATTAACCATTCCTTGAAATTATTAAATTCTATTTGATTTTCAAGTTCACTTGGATATATTTTGCATAATGCAGTATTTGATTTAGTTGTTTGCTCGGTTGATTTTTTCGCATGCTTAGGACTTAATTTTGCCACAATTTTCGAACTTTTTATAGCTAATTTCGATCTTTCATCCTTGGTTGGAATTGATAGTGCAAAACGATTAACGGAAACTTTTCTGTCTTCAATTAATTTCTCGTATGACCAGAAATATTTAGTCCACCAATCTTTACTGTTTTCATCATCATCATCAATATCCATAGTTTCTTCATGTTGTAAAGGTTTTTTCTTTTGTCCTTTCTTAGAAACACTAAATTAGATAAAGCAAATTAAAAATTATTTACATTAGTAACAATTATTTCTTACACTTTCGAAACACATGCGGCACCGTACAAAGTTAAATTTTCACAAGAAGAAGAGTTCTTAGCAGTTGACTGTTCTCCGCTTCCATTTCCATTTGGAATTGTTGCATCAGAATTTTTAACAGGAGCAGCTAATATGATTTGTCCTCCAAGTGTTGTATAATTTTTAAAATCCTCTTTTGGAATTGGTCGATGTATATATTTGTGTATAGAAGTGATTTGATGTGTGCCAACTAAAGTATATCGGCCAAAAGATCTGCAGTCAACACAACGAATTGTTATTGGAGGCGCATACATTTCTTCAACCGGTAATTCTAAGTCAAAAAATTTCAGCATATTCGGAAAATTAGGATTCTTCTTTGCATTTTGAATAATACTGGAACTGAGAATTTTTCCAGAACATTCAACGTCTATTCGTGGTTTATCTACTGACATAAAATGAACTCTTTTTAAATCACGAAGTCCCCACAATAGAACTTCCAGGCGAAATTTTGATAAATTAGGTCTAACATCTCTTGGAACAGGTAATATAGAACATGGCGCAGGAAATGTTTTTTCTAAAATTGTAAGTTATGTTTATAAAGTCTGCTTTCAATACAAATTAAAAAAAATTGAATTACCATTCTTATATTCTTGATGTAAAAGTTTTGGTTCTGTTAATTTAGGAACATTTTCAGAACCTATTTCAATCATCTCAAAGGCTGCTAGCAGTTCACCAGCATTATCTAATCCTCGTGTTATATCAAACCATTCCAACGATGGCGTTATATAAGGATTTTCTTTTAATTTAATTCTTGGCTTGGCTATCGCTCGACCAATGAACTCGCTTTTACCAACTTTATCCTGGTCATAAATTTCAATAACAATCGTTGGAGGATCATTTTTAATTTCTTCTTTTGCACCATATACCAGAACCTCATCAAATACAAGTAATTCATCCCATGTTGGGCTTAAAGTTTCTTCAATGACTTGAGTAGTTTTCGAAAACTCCGTTATATATACTGTTGCATATGGATCACTCAAACCGGAAGCGTCCGATCCTATTAGAGATCTAGCTTGGTAGATATGCGCTCGAAGCTGAAAAATCTAAGAAAAAGTATGCTTGAAAAAGTTAATTTTTAAACACATTTTGATAAATAAATCTTACATGTTTTTCTAAATAATGTATATTGGATGGAGCCAGCGCATTAACACGTTCAGCATTTCTTATTTCCGACGTTAAATCGAATCCTTTGGGTAAACCAGTAAAACAATATTGTTTATTTTTAACAATTCCTAACCAAAAGTAAATAGTTAATTTTGCTTGTACTGCCCATCCTGCTGGAACATTTGATTGCTTTCCTGGAAGTTTTAATATAACAGTTTGAACTTTTCCGCAAAATATTCCACATTCTTCTTCAATCATTGAATAAATTAAATCCCTTGCCGATATTCGATGATAACCGACTCGCTTTCCATTTGCTATTAACCACACGAACACATCTGGTAGAGAATGTTGTGGCTAAAAGATTTGTTGTTTTTATTATTTAAAAATGAAAATAATAAATAAAAATTGTACACACATCTTCGATTAAAAAACGAAGTTTTTGTAAATAATTTTGAGCAGTTTTAAATCGCTCTTTCATGGAATTTTTCGTTACTAATGCCCTTAAATTTCTTGCCATATTACCTATACATTCCTATAAAAACACATAAAAAGAATCAGAGTTTTTTTTTGTTAGAATTAACATTCGGAAACAAAACTTACAACTTCACGTTGACAAAGTTTTACTCTTTCTTTGTCCAATTTTGTTTTGCCAGTTCCTGGTCCAGCTAAACTATTCTTCGTAATAGATACATATTTAAAACAACTCGAGGCCAACTCTTCTAAAGTGGTTCGAAGTTTTACCTAATAATTAGTTGATTCATGTTAATTAGTAATAATTTCAGGATCAAAATACAATTTACCTCGGCTCGGGGATCTTCCTCCTCCATATAAGATTTGGTTTCAATTAAACCTTCATCCTTTCAAATACAATAACAATTAATTAGTTTTAATTTAAGCTAGCGCAACTGAATTTCGTAATTTTTAACATTATAATGTTTTTTATTCGATTAACAATATTTCTATAGTACATAACATGGGCAATGGCTATTTCCATTTTTTGCTTATACATATAGCTAATTTGCATATTTTATTTATTAATAAAAGCACGACCGCAAAGCGCTTTTACATTTCAAAATATACGGTTTATATCACGATTTTTATATACAAACTTTAGATTTTTTTTTAATTGCACAGGTATGGAATATATGAGCTTTGCTTTATACGAATTAAATTTAAATAAAGGAATACATCAACTACATAATGAAGAAAGAAATTGTAATTGCTGTTTTTTTTTTAACTCATATATACATCAAGAAATGTGATGCCATGCATGTATTTATACATTTTAGAAGAAAAAATCATTGCATAAAATAATATTATTTTATTATTCAGATGTAAATGAGTTCGAAATTTAAAAAAAAAAAAACACTTTTGCGCAAGAAAAATAATATAAAAATAATAAAACAGAACGTAGAAAATTGTGTGGAATTATTTGAAAATAATAAAAATGAGGTTTATTCCAGGGCCTATTTTAACGTGCAATTGGTGTTATTTTGAGTAACTGCAAATGCGATTTGTGTCCAAACTGAATTTCTAAAATACGATTTGCATACAGTGCGGTTTTTTCCGCGGTATTTGAAGACTGAAACCGTTTTTTTTTGCTCTCTATTTTGAGGCCAGTTTTGCAACCGTCGATGGGAAAAAAGTACCCTATCTTAATTTTTCAAATCTACCCCTCCCTGAAATCAAAAGCGTGTGCATTTATGGGTGTAACTCTAATCATTTTAAATTTCTTAAAACAGACCCTGGTTTATTCTAATAGGCAGTTTGGGCAAAACGACGTGAACGTAAGAATTGGTGTGAAAAATGACGTGAGAGTTAAAATTGCATACTA
>JAABKK020013301.1:948-21697 GCA_011634745.2 Catotricha subobsoleta
CAGATGACAGATGACAGATGACAGATGACAGATGACAGATGACAGATGACAGATGACAGATGACAGATGACAGATGACAGATGAAAGGAAATAAATAAAAAGGCCATAATCTATGAATAAAGTACGAAAGAGTTTTATGTATTTTTTACATAAAGTTATAAATTATAATTCGCATAGATATTAAAGTTCTTAAATTGTAAATATAAAATACATCAAATATTAGTACCTATGTCAAATTCTAGTAAAAGAACTAAATCTAAATCTAGAAGACAATCCATCACAAAAGTCAAACTGTTCGCAGTCCAAATATCAGTGCAGAAAATTATATTATTTGTATGGGAAAGAGAAGTTTTTGTCAAATATAAATAAAATTAGAAAATTGTTAACAATTAAATTATATACGTTTTGTGAAATTTTTAATTCTGAATCTAATAAAATTATCTAATTATCACAATAAAACAAAAATCGTAAAAGTATGAAATATGTAACTAGAAAAAAATATTACATTAGATGCAGAATTAAAAATATAACAAAATGTATATAATTTAATTATTAATAATTTTCTGATTTTATTGATGTTTCAGGTCGTTATCTTATATAGAAAGATATCGTGAGATTTTATGATGAGAATTTATTATGCGAATTAGCGTAACTTCAAAACGGTTGCTCGTACAGAAAATAATATGAAATGAAATTTCACCTATTTTTAGAGACGAATATTTTCGTTATACAAAACTTTTCTGTAGGATCCACCGTTTAGGAATTATACCAATTCGCATGTTAAATTCTCAACATAAATTAATTTATCTTGAGAATTACTATGCGAATAGGCTTAACATCTAAACGATGGATCTTACATAAAAAGTTTGTATGAGAGAAATGTTCGTCTCTAAAAATAGGCGAAGTTTTATTTCGTGTTATTTTTCTGTACGAGCAACTGTTTAGGAGTTACGCCAATTCGCATGATAAATTTTCTTCATAAATTGTCACGATATCTTTCTATATGGGATAACGACCTCACAAAAACTTCTCTTTCCCATACAAATAATATTATATTCTACACTGACATTTGGACTGCGAACAGTTTGACATTTGTAGTGAATTATTTATGTTAATTAAGATATATTTTGCTCTTAAAATATACGTAATTAAATAAAAAAACATCTCAATCATCTATCTTGAAAATTCATCTAGATGAGTTGAGATGGCGTATATTTGATTTCATCTAGATGAAGATGAAAGATGACTACATGATTTTCTAAACCATCTCGATGAGATGATTAGATGATCATTTTTTCATCTAGATGATAATCATCTTTTCATCTAGATGATAATCATCTAAGATGATATCATCTATTCCGAACACTGCGCAACACCCCCCCGGTAGAACGGCAGTGATTACAAATTGTATAACAAAAATTATAAACTATTTAAATAAAAAAAAAGAATACACTGGTTATAAATTTAGAGAAATTTTGATTTTTGCGTGTTCAATTATCGATCGATATTAATTTTTGCAATTCTAATTTTCAAGTGATTTTAATTTCCGAGATTCCACTGTATTTTGACGGTAATTCAATTCTGCATCCAACGATTGGTTCAATGATCAAAATCCTTCTACTAATTTCTGAGGAAAAGCAAAACGAGTGAGCAAAAATGAAGTAAAAAAACGTGCTGTATGCTGTATTTAAAAAATTTGAAAAATATACTAGTTTTTTCATTTCAGTGGAGGGGGGGTGGCGATCGCCCCTACCTGGATCCGCCAATGAACAATATACATAATTTTCAGAAGAATAAAGTTCGGCAACGATGACCACAATCTAACTACTAATTTATATAAAATCCCTAATTAGTAAAACACAAAACCAATGCTTTATTCTTTGCAGAAACTTTTTCAGAAATGGAAGTAAAACCATAAATTTGTCGAATCCAAATTATACTTGTATGTACACCAATTGTTCTCCATTCATTATAATTCTACAATAATTTACAACTTTCTAAACAATTTAGGGGCAAAAGGAAGATTCTTAATCATTACAAACAAAAAATCGGAATGTCACGTATCAAGTAAAATTTTTATCAAATTATAGCACAGCAAAAATTGTTCACCTATTTTTGTGTCTAAGAAATCTGTATGTTATTTTTCTTAATTCTACTTTCTTAGAATAGCCTAATTATCAAATGCATAAAGCATAATGGCTTGAAAAATTTATTTAATTGGTGGCATAAATAGATACGACTTGATATAGTATGTCTTAATATAGAACCAAAACCATATTCTCGCTTTAATTCCATACATCGAATTATTTATAACAATTATTATTAGGCAGTAAGAGTAACCTTCTCGGTACATATAATTTCTATTATAGAAAAATAGCAAATGAATTACAATTATACATTAAATACCACTTAAAAGTTTCTACTTTAAATCCAGGCATAGACTTAAAAAAAAAAAAAAAGTAGAAAAAATAATTCATAATAAAATAAGTAATAATGTACATTTTTGAAAAGACATACAGTTACAGTTATAAACCATTTGAAAATAATTTTTGGTTTAAATCTTTTAAATTTTCGATGGTTAATAATAATATAAGTAAAGAAGATGAGTTAACCAGACTAGATAAAATTACACCAATTAACCAAAAATAGTTTTTCTAGTTCAGTGAACATAAGAAAGTAAATATTATAAAATATAACAGAGTATTTTTATTGTTGTTGTTGATAATCATAATTGAACCATAACTAAATTGTATAAATGTATAAAAATTTTGTAGAATATTTAAGAGGGCCAAATTGGCAGAGGTTTCATTCTCTATATATTTTTATTACTGATGTGCAATATCCGATATAATAGTAATATATATATTTAATAATTTGTTAAGTAAGTATATGACGAAACGAAACTATAGTAAAAAATAACGCTTCGCTCAAATCACATAAATAATATAATTTTTCAGCCAAAACAGAAATATGTATTACATATTATTATTTGTATGAAAAATCAACTAAAGCTGTTATTTGCAAACAGATGTAGAGTAAGTTTTCAAAAACTTAAAAAAGATACTATATTTTTAGTTTAAACACTGATCAAATACAAATAGCAGTTACGATAAGTAAAGGAACAAGGAATATGTGATTTTTCGCACTCTACGCGAAAAACGTGTGTTATATTGATTTTGAAATTAAGTCTATGTATGCACGTACATTAATAATGAGGAAATTAAATGAATAAATAAGTAAATAATAAATACTTATTTAATATTTCGCATTATTTATATTATTACATATTATTTTTTTTTTAAATTGTGTCTTTAATATTTCCTCAACATTAGAATCGTCACCCTCAGTCGTTGATTTTCTGACCTCAATTTATTCCGTTTCCAAAATGTGATTTTAATTTCAATATCTAAAACATTTAGCAATATGTAGTTAGGTAAATTGGAACATTAATATTGCACTTTAACATAGAAGCATTAATATTTCGTTTCCTGCTATAAATTAAAAAAATCTGAATCCAATTGACTTGACAGGCCGAAAAATTTTGCCACAAAAACACCTCCTCCTTCCTATAAACCTTTCATCAGGGGCGAAGGATGGCAACATTTTTCGACCTATCAAGCGAATTGGATTTAGAATTTTTCACTTTATGTTTAATATTGGCTAGCTAGAACATTTTATATAAGGTGTAAGAGTTTGTCAATTTCGTAATTGTTGCTGTTGATATATATTTAATGAATAAAAAACATAGGTATTTAAAAATTAACTAACCGTTTCAGAAATGGCTGTAACAATTAAATCCGGATAAACTGTTCGTTCAGAATATTGGCTGTAAATCATATATGTTATGTAAGAAATATCGCACAATTGTGTCAATTCTTCAAACAGTATACATCAAATCAACATTGGAATCACTAAACTATACACTAGACCGACCAGAAAAAAAAAATCTTAATGGGCCATATCTGGATATCGTTTTTACATTCCTTACGAGTATTTTATTAGTACAAACTATGGTTCTAAAATAATTCCTTATAGTGCCGAAAGTTGTTCAAAGTTTTTGTGTTGGCGAAAATTGATGAAATTTGAGATACTTCCCTTATATCCTCAATAACGCCTCATAGACGTATTAAAATCAGAAAACTGTCTATGCGTAATAAAAAAAGGTATTAAATTAAGCTATACAACGTTAGGTTGTTGGATGCCGTAGTATAATTATTTTTTAAGTTAAGATGTTTTAAAGTTGATTTTTTTGTCCGTTTACCCATTCTTGAGAAAAAGCGAAAAAAAAAAAAAAATCTCAGTATTCGCTTAATTAATGACAAAAATGAGTAAAATAAAAATTAATTAAACGATATAATAATACCAGGGATTATTATTTTTCTTTGCTTATGAAATTAATACTTGTAAAAAGGAAGTTCTGTACCAATAATTGACAGCTTGTTTTCTTAATTTTATTCATGTGCGATACTTACACAAAATATATATATACATATATTATTTTTTATTCAATCAAAATATTGAAAACAATCACAAAACAAATTTCTAATTAAATAAAATAACAACTAAGAAAAACAATAGATAATGGATGACAAAAAAAAAATAGTTATTGCTAATTAAAGAATTACGCTCTTAACCGGAAATAAAAGTGCTAATTTACAGCGCAAAAAGCATAAAAAGGAGCAAAACTACAGTCAGAAAATGATTATTATTAATAATTAATAGATAATTGGAACATAACTATAGAATTATCGATTAATGATCGCCTCTACTGCTATGCTTGCAAATCAATTTATCTTCTAAACATATAGTTAGTTATATTTCTGTCGCCACCCAATTAAAATCTTCATAAATTACTCGATATTAAATTACCTTGACATGTATTTTATTACATGAAATAGTGTCGGTTGTTCGTTAATGATTTTTATGGACCGACCGGTTGGTTCTGGTTTTTTTTTTCTCTGAACAGAAAATGGTTGTAAATTTAATCAACAATTTAAATATCAATAATTTCTTTTTTTTAAATGAATTAAAAGAAATTTGGAACACTTTACAAAAAAGAAATGAAGAAGAAGAGAATAATTAATTATTTTTATTTTTAAGGCCCTGAGAGTGATATTGTAACCAATTTTCAGATTTTTTCTTTAAAGTGATAATGAAATGAAATAAAGAAAAAAAAAAACAAAGCTTATTGTTATTATTTATAAAAGTGTTTTCATTAAATAAAAAAAAAACGTATATCGTTTTCTTATGCAAATAAATATATATAGAAAAAAAAAGTAATAACATTAATGTACCAACTACATAATCTCGTCTCACAATAGTTTTATTTATGTTTGAAAAAAAAAAAAACTAAGTATTTAAGAAATATATTTATATATTAAAATAATACTAATAATATAATGAAATAAAAGTGCATACATGGGAAATTGTGAAAGTGGGTCGATTTGCACACATTAAACGTGTATCTCGCGCTTTATAATGTTGAATGTACTCAAAATTAATAACAATACTTACTATATGTGTATAAAATAAATGACACTCAATGTTAAAAGAGCTGATGAAAGAGAGGAAGATGAAAAAAACGTACATCGGCTCTTCTAATTTTATATTATTACAATTATATACATTTTATTTATTAAATTGTGTGGCTGAATGTTGAGGTCATTTATATTATAACAACTTTATGGTATATTAGGGTGACCGGATTTTCTAAATCAATGAAATCTTAAATGTTTGAAAAAAAAGAAGAAGAAGAATGTGATATTCTATAATTCAATGATGCCTAAGGTTAGGGGTTTCTGGTAAATCCAATTACTTATTCCCGATCAACCACTCGATATCGACCTTTAACGAACGGTACGGACCTTAACGAAATCTGTAAAGATTTTTATAGATCTTTAAAGATTTCGTTAAGGTACGTACCGTTCGTTAAAGGTCGATATCGAGTGGTTGATCGGGTTATAGGCAAAAAATTGAGAAATCCGTGTACGAGTCCTGAATTTTGCTAAATTACTACAGATTATTATAAAAACTAGTCTTTGGTCAAAATGTATCTGAAATTCTCACGAAATTGCGATAAAAATTTGGTAGTAGTGACGGTTATTCGCTTAAAACCTATGTGTTTCTATGTGACTCTTTCATAATCTTCAATTGACACCATTTTTTTTTCTTATAAGAAGCTACCATTTAAAAAATTTCCCTTATGCAAAAATATATTCAATATTATTATTTGATCGCCTGTAAAACCAAAATACCGCCTAAAATACAAAATTGATTGCCTGGATAATTTTGCCTGTGTCAAAGACTATATTTTGTGAAATATTGTATTTTATTGAATTCATTATTTCTCCCGCTAGAGCTACTATGTCCAAATAAAGAAAAAAATCCAATTAGCCGACTGAAAATATGATTTAAATGGAAATGTTGCTTTTTCAGGCGATCATTTTCTGTTTTTTTGGGCGATAAATTTGTGTTTTTGAGACGGCATTTCGGTTTTACAGGCGATCATTTAAATGTGTGCCTATTCAATATTCATAGAATGCTTAATTGCATGAAATTCATACAAATTTTCAGGTATATTCTAGGATCTACATTTATGCTAATAAATGTTTCAAACCAGAACTTATAGGATAAATAAAGGGCTTGAAATTCGCCAATATTTCTTTACAAGAGGTGATTTTTAGTAGAAAGATATTTTAATAAACATTTCTACAGTAGTCAGAATGACGGGCATTTGGTATAATAGCGGAGAAAATCGGTATTTTAATCATGACCATTTCATATAATATTTTGAATTAAATTTAAATACACAGGGTCACACCACAATGACTGCATATCATATGCAAAAGTATACCCATCATCCTGGAGCACCCAAACACATTGATGTTAAATTTTAAAGCAAAAACACCATACAAATACCCGGTCACCCTAATAAACATGATTACTTTTTAATGTGCAAGCTGTGTAAGATTTTGTAATTTCTATCCGTATACAATTCTGGCTTTATAACTAAACCATCACATCAAATTATAGTATTATAATTATAATACACCAATATTACAAGGTTGACTATATGTTCGTGAATTAATTGACTGTTTTTGCCTCGCTTTTATCTTGCGTACCGTTACATACTTTTCCAAGTATCCATTTATCTGCTGCTAAGCAAATTCAATAATTTTTATTATGAATACATATATACAAAAAAATTATTAGTTTGCTATGAGGAAGTGTTTTGTATAATTTAAATAAGTGAGATATGTAATTGGAATATGCAAGGAAACTTCATAATTTTCTGCCCATATTTACCGATATAATCATCAATTGATTCGAAAATGTATGTTAACTGTAGCTGTAGCTGTTAACTGATCGCGTATATATAGTTTCTTATAAATGACTTTACATCTTAATGGGTTTTCTTTTATACATATATATATATTTTATAACAATGCAAGGTAAAATAACTCAAATGTTCCATTCAAATATATGCGATCATCCTAATTGTTATGCGGCAATATATTAATAAATTTTTTCGCAAAATGCTATTGCTAAAATGTTGATAAATTATATTCTAAATATTGTCGTGGCATTAACCGTTTTCACTATTCAATGTCATTTGATTAAAAATAATTGAATGGCTATTCTATCATTTCTTTTCTTTATATTCTTGTTTCGTATTTATAGACGTCACAAAATTTATTTAGGAATATCCGAATGTCGTGTTCAGAATAATGCTCTCTATGCCACAATTTTCGTTTACCATTTTATACTAAACATTTAAAATTTATAGCAGTTGCATTTCCAAAAAAAAATAACAAAAATAAATTTAAGTTTTTTTGCCCAACAACAGTTAAAAGAGTGAGTTTACAAGTCATTAATATTATCATATTTTTTTTTTTCATTCAATATTAACAATTTATAGGTAGAGAGGTTAATGTAATTATAAAATAAAAAAAAAATAATTAAACAATAATTAAAGCAAACAAACTTTTTATTATTGAAAAATTTCTATTGCTAATAACGTCAAATTCTTGATATCGGATATGCTGATAATTAATGACTATAAGCGAACACTTTTTTAATTGTTTTATTAATAAAAATTCATTCATAGTCATTAGTCATCTATCTATGTACTGCAAAACGTATATATATACCGATAATTAAAAAAAAAACTATACAGAGAATTAAGAAAATCATTGGACAACTACTATCATGAAATAGTCTTTTTCTAATTGAATGATAAATAAAGATAATTAAGAAATCTGCAATGAGAAAATGAATTCCTATTTAAACCCACTAGATATAATTTATTTAAATTGATCGAAAATATTATATATTCTGGTAAGATCGAATCCGCCATTCTATATTGATTATATATTTGTCTTGTTTTCAAATAACCAGAGAACTTCTAACGGAAAGAAAATTTATTGTGCATACAGAGTTAAAGTTCGAATATTTTAAATAACAGGAGACACTAAAACATAAATTTTCGTTCAAATATTGTAAGCCAGAATAACCGGTCATTAACGATAAATATCGATGTTCGATCAATAAACAAGTTGTTTTAGCGATCAACCAAATATAAATCACAGAATAATGCATTTATCTGTATTTTTTTTTGTATTTTTTGTTTAAGTTCATCACGATTCACGCCTAGTCTTCCAGTCCAGTATTCGTCATTTAAATATACCTTGCAATGTTTCTGTTGTTTTTTTTTTTTTTTTTTTGTGAAACCTGAATTTCAGATAATATTATTTTAAAATATGGTCGTTGATTATGTGGTAGCACTATAAAATCCAACGTGTATTATAAATTTGTTTTCTACAAAACCGAACATGTATCGCATACAGAAATTAAATAAATACATACCGGTAACGGGATAACTACATAACATATATATAACAAACCATAAGATAAATCTCATACAGAATTTATATTTATAGTCAAATAGCTATTTAATATAAATAATTGTTATGTAACGCTGCAAAAAATTTACATTGTGAAAATCTACTTATTATAATCATTTCGATATTAGGCGTATCCGTAACTGTGAAGAAAATAATATTAAGCGGAATTGTACATTAGTAAGCAACTAACTCAAATATATATAATAAATATATATCAAAATATTTATGTTGAACAACATAATCCCCAAAATTGTACATATACTACTTAATACACATGCAGAAATTAAAAAAAAAAAAAAATGGATTATCATTGTTCGAGTATAAAACAGTTTCTTTAATTTAAATTATTAGTTTTATATAACGATTACCCTAGATATTCAAAAAAAATAAATAAAATAAAATAATAATAAAGAAAAAAATTTGAAATATCGACAGAGTATCGAAAAGAAATATTTTTCTTCTGACGATAATTTTTTCTTTTTAAATTTTATATTTATATGAAATTATTAAGTTTTAACTGACATTATAATAGCATTAAAATGATTGACTTAAATTTATTTGGTTGTTTACGGATTCTTTTTTTGTTGTTAATTTCTTTTAAATATTTATAAATGTTTTGTAATCTTTTTGTATTAACGGTCCAATTTATATCCATAATGTTTCATAAGTATTTTAAAGGTGGTTAACGTCATACGAAAACTGGAATACGATTTTTTTTTTTTTTATATATTTATAATGAATTTTTATTGAGCATTTATAGTTTCAAAACACTATAATTATTTGACTCTTCGAATATTAAGATTAAACAATCGCATAATTGAGGACATGTAACCAATTATATTCAACTATTAAATAAAAAGAATTACACCTGTTCAGTGTTCATGCGATTATATATATTATATCCAAATAGAAATATGTAAACACGAACCTTAAAGTTTTATGTGAAATTGTTTCAGTTGGTCATTGAAACAAACAAACTGTTAATCAATTGTTACATTGCTTTGTTTATGTGGGCAAACAAAAACAACACAGAAGCTCATTCAACAAGAAATCATGACTACCATCAATTAATAACTATTTAAGTACATTTTGAAGTTCGCTGCTACAATCTCCGTTTATCAAGTGGTCAATTATCAAAATGCGATCACTCAATTGTAAGATAAAACTTGTGGACATAGAACAAAAATAAATAAGATGAAGAAGAAGAAGAAAAACGATTTGAAAACTTTATTTTTCTGCAAAAATGATGCAAAATCAAAATATATCCAGTGTTGGGACAGATTATTTATAGAGCATTTGAAAAATACCAATTTTCAGTCACTACAATAGATCACCTCTACATATAGGACACATATTTTCTTGAAGAAAAGTGTCGAGAATCATAAAAATAAGCCAAAAAGATACAAAAATCACATATTTTCATGGTTTTCGACATTTTTCTTCAAGAAAAGATATGTGTCATATGAGGAGTCTAATACCATAAGCGGCAATCTCCTTATTTTTTTTTCAAGCAATTATCATTCTTATTGTACTATGCAATAAAGATTAAAATTGCTTGAAAAAAAACATGGAGATTGCCGCTTATGGCATTAGATGACCCCTCATATGTAGGTGATCTATTGTAGCCTTACATGTTTGCGACATTTTTCTCTTAGACATCATGCTCAATAAATTACAAGAAATAAATGAAAATTTCGATTTTTCAAATGATTTATCCCAAAACTGAAAATATCTCGATTATGAGAGGACAAATAAATACCATGACAATTTTTGGAAATAGTTTTGGTCATTATTTAATTTAATTACATTTACGCGAATTATGAATTCCAAAAAAAAAAAAATGGTAATAATAATAATTTAAATATCATTAATAAGAAATCATAAATATCCGATATTGTCAATTTAAAAAAAAAAAGAAAAAAAAAAAAGATTGAAATTATTATTATTAGTAGAGGTAATACCGAAAAGTCTGTATTTTTTTTTTTTTTGTGAAAAGGAAAAAATTACATTTTTTTTCGTTTTTTTTCCGTTTCCTGATAATTAGACAAATATTAATCTTTCACTTATAAACTATAAAGAAAGTAAAAAGATATTCTTTTTTTTTCTTTCTCCATACAATTCCATTTTCCAATTAGTACAAAATATAATTATTAATAAAAACAAAAAATTTCATGGCAGAAATATAAGTAAAAAAAAAAAAAAAAACGTATTAATTTTTTTTTTGTTTATTTATAATTTAGTCACAGTCGCATTTTTATTTCATAAGAAATATAGAATTTATTACTATGACATCGTTATAATATAAATAACAGCATTAAAATATTGTCTGTTTCGTTGCTGCTGCTGTTGCTGCTGCTATGCAATTATTTTTATCGAAAGTTTATATTGTCTAGAGGGGCCTGTTTTATATAATAATAATAATAATAAAAAAAAATACGTTTTGTCGAATGTACGTTTTAAACTGTGCAAAGACAATTTGTTAGTCTAACTAGATAGTTATATACTATATATAACTAATTAATACGTTATTTAAATAGGATATAATAATTGTGTATCTAGATCTCCTACTTTAAACCGCCATAAATCATAACTCGCGCCAGCTTCGTATATATATTTTTTATTTTTTTTATGTAAGCAATACTAATTACAATTTAGATTATAATAATATTTATTTATATACTCAATACTTGAGTGATTTTACGTAACTTCTGTAATAATAATTACACTTTTATTAGTTTAATATTATATCAAACGGAAAGACAATGTGTCGACATTTTTTTTTTATTTAATCTTTTTAATTTTTTTAGGTTTTTTCCGTGGCTGTTTGAGCTAAAAATGTATTGATTGCCCTTGTATTAAATAATTGCATATATATTTTATTTTTATTTATCTAATAATATTTTTATAATTATGATGTAAAGTCAATGAAAACAAATTTTGTTTTTTTTTTTTTTTATGACAATAAGTTTGATATTTATAAGCACGTTTTTTCGTTGATCTATAAATAATAATGAGGTAACAATAATAAGATATGAAATATAAAATATGATCGAAATTTCTAATATTTATTTATTGATCATAATGGACTTCGAAATAATATAGTAAAAATCTGTGGTATTTGCATTTGTTAGATGAATAATAAAAAGAAAAAAACAAGCAAAAAACTAGAAAATTGTTTATTTATCTATTTGCAGTTGTAAATATTACCATTTAATACAAATGAGAAAATTTAACTACCGATTATCATTTCACTATATTTCACTGCAGTGTTTAGGAGATGTCACCCTTTTTTTGATTTTATCTGCATATTTTTATCTTAGATCAATATGGTAATAATTAATCATCTATAAAAATTTGATGTAAATAGTATTCAGATTATTTGAAGTAGAAAAAAGAAATAACATTGAAAATACATAATACAGCGAAAATTCTTAAAGGGACCCAACAAATTTTCTGCCTTAGAGGTACGGTTTCCGCTATTGAGGATTTAATCCATATTTTTTAAGTATTCACAAACGACGTTATAAACTATACATAACACTGTCCAACAGCGTTTTTGGGATTCGGATGTTACTAGCACAGTCTGATAGGGTTTTTTTTTTATAGAAATTAATGGTAAAAACCGTTTTTCTTTTGGCTTTTTCTCAAGATTGACTAGACGGATTTTGATGATGGACATACCGTTGGACGCAGTATCGGAGTGTCTTTATTATATCTCTTTTGGTTTTCAGTTTGAAAAATCAAAAAAAACTTATAAAACTGCTTAAAAAAATAGTTTTTTTGATTTTTCAAACACTAAGCGAATAAAAATTAAAAAATATTTTATAAAGATACTTCGATTCTGCGTTTAACGGTAGCTTAATCATTAAAATCCGTCAAGTCAGTCCTGAGGAAAATCAACGTGAACGTGAGCACTTTTTTTTAAATATTGTTTATGAATTTAATACTCGCAAAAAATATATATTAAAAAAAAATACGTTGATTTTTCTCAGGACTGACTTGACGAATTTTAATGATTGAGCTACCGTTAAACGCAGAATCGAATTTTTTTAAAATTGTTGGGCAGTGTAATTATACACAATATTTCGTCGCATCTCTATTTATTAGACCTTATATGGCTCTTGGCAACGGACGGATGCCATTCGAATAAATGAAAAATTATTTAGAAGTTTGCTCAATGAAGGTTTCTTTATGTACTGAAATTTGCGTTTAAGAATTAAAAAAAAAATTGTTTGACATTCGCGTCTGAGAAGTTTCCGCCAAAAAGTATAAATTTTGATTACGTGAAATCTTTTTCCGTCTTTGACGAGTTTCCGTGAAAAAGGAGTTCCGCCTCTGACTGGATTCTCACTGTATTTGTTTTAGTTTTTATCTTCAATATTAAATTTAATTTTATTTAATATCAATTTCTCATTAAAAACAAAAAAAAATGATTTGAGCTTTGCCTGTATTTTTTTTTTTTTTGCTCAGATAATTGCTCTGCACAAAATACATCAAAATCATTTTTTTTTAGTAAATCATCTGATCTAAATCGAAATCAAATCTATATTTTTAGATCATTCATATATATTTTGATTTTCTGGATATTATTCTGTAAATTTCCGCCAAATGAATTTAATTTATTTTAATTTTATTTGTTGACAATGACGACAAAATAAATTTGTATTATTTAACAATTATTTTAATTCTAAAATATTACTATTGAGCGATAAGTCCAAATTAAATGTCAGCGACCTAATATAATTATACGATTATTTTAATTCAAACGGAAATTTACTAAACGAAAAACGCAAAGTTGCAACTGTACAAATTTATTCGAAATGAGATTTTTTTTTTTGTTTTGTTTTGTTATGTATATAGAAAACTCCTTATACTTGTGAAAAAAAAATCATAGCATTCATTATATATTTATTATGATCAGGTCAGTGTAGGATTGAAAGACAATTCGGCCAGCCGGTTGAATTCTTATATGTGTTTTATTTTAATCCAATGAAATTAAAATTCGGAGGTAGAAAGTTTTTTAAACTACTGCGGTAAACGTAGACGATTAAGCAAATCTCTAGCTTATATTAGATTAGGTTTCATGACAGCTGATTTTGAACACTCTTCGAATATTTTATAGAAAGTCGTTGTACTTGTGTGCTTATCTTAAGGGGAGTTCAAATCTTTGGTAATATGTAATATTAAAGATCAATACCAAAAATTACACATAATATGGTAAAAAAAAGGTCAATGGTAATAAAATTTATTTTGAATTGTTCTTGATAGTTGAAAAATAAGTGACATATTAGCAAAATGGTTGTCATGGGTGCGGAATAATAGTTTTTTTCTCAATATTCTTTGAAAAATAACATAAAAGTGTAAAAGTTAGACACGCAGCGACCTTAATACTTGTTTCAAGTTTATTTTAATTTATTTATTGTACCATTTTGTGTTTTAGTTAAGTAGAGTTCTTGTCCACCAAACTGATATTGATATCAAAACCTAAAATTAAAGTTAACCTAGGGACACCTTTTATAAGTTTACGTTATTTTTTTCTACTTTATTTGTTGCTTTTTTTGAGCCAAACGAGTGTTTTATATAACACACAATTAGTCATATTTATATTAGCCATGGCTTTACCACCGTGTGGAACTCCCCTTAATAAACAAATAAATAAATAAATATTTAAAAAATTTGCAAACTTTTGGCGTTTTTTGATGTAAATTGGATACATAATAATAACATGCGGGTCTCCTTATTTGTCGCAAACTCAAGTTTTAAGTAATACTTAAAAAAAAAAAAAAACTATTTAATTTTTTATTACTTGGCCTGGCTGCTGGTGGATTAATACATTACAACATTATAATTGAATAGAAACAAGGACAAGAAATCAATTCATTAATTTTAATCTGTAATATTAATTATATATAATTCTATGTGTGTATGTAATATTATTATATTGTATATTGTATAAGTATAGTCAATATTCAACCAAAATATCTTCAAACTTTGTAAATTTATTTATTAATTATTATAAAATTAATTAAATGGCAGTTATGACAAAGATGGTTACGGATACTTGGATACCTGCGGTTATTTGATGTAATTTTTCAGTGGAGATTCTCCAAGGAAGTCCGTTGATCATCTTAAGACTTGTTATGCACTACTTGCAATTTTTTGATATTAAGCGTAGCCAAACTGCTCCTCCATATGTCATTATGGGTCTAATGATAGACCTGTACATACCGTCAAATGGGGTGAATAAGGACAGTCAATTATAGGGAAATGTAGAGAGCTTACAAAAAAGTTATCTATTTAAAATTGGTTGGACATTCGTAGAGAATTTTATGGGCATAAAGGTCTTTTGAAAGTTCTCTCAATTTCACCATAATTGACTGATCCTATTCACCCCAGTTGACGGCATATACAGCTCTATCATTAGATCCATAATGACATTTGGAGAAGCAGTTTGGCTACGCTTAATATCAACAAATTGCAAGTAGTGCAAAACAAAAATCTTAAGATGATCAACGGACTTCCTTGGAGATTCTCCACTGAACAATTACATCAAATAACCGCAGGTATCCAAGTATCCGTAACCCATCTCGAACTACTGGCAGCATACTTCTAAGATCGCTGCTCAAATTCACATTATGAACTAATAATGACACATCACAAATGAATAGACTTAACCTGCTTATCAAGCAGAATTAAGAACATCTTATTCAACACTTTACTTAAATTCAATCCGACCAATGACCGATGTCATCACATCTCTATAAATGAAAATATAGGTGTACTATGTTTATATTTATTTTCTTGTTAAGTAGTTTTAATTTTTAAAAATTTTTTTTTTTTTTTTGCTTTACATAAGTAAACCAAAAATACAAAGATATCAATTTAGCACCCCTTTTGATATTAACTTTAAATCATCAAGTGCGATGTTTAAATGGTTTTTATTTGAAATATGCTTTAATAGCTATCTTTTTTAACATATTGTTTGGGATGAGATATCAACTGCCCGATTATATGCTAATGAATATATATGCTTCTCTTATTCTGCTAATTTAAATTTAGAGTGATTTTCACTTCCCGTTCTTTTTTCGTTTAATGAAATAAAAATAAATCTCTAAGATACGCTGATGGGCTATACCTCTATATGTAACTATATATATTATATAAAATTTACTATATAATATCAAGTGTAATTTACATCTATTGCTAATTCTATAAAATATAATTCTGAGTTCAGTTAAAACATGAGGATTACTGTTATTTTTTTTGTACATATTGCTACATATCAGTGAATCAAACCGAATCGCTCTGAACCGACCCGAACCGCCTGAACCGCCTATTTTAGGCTGAACCGAACCGAACTGTCAGAAACGGTTCGGTAAATTTGATGTTTCGAACCGAACCGTGAACCGGTTTGATGTTGGGAAATGTAAAGCAAAAATTAATAATATTATATACGAAACATTTTATTGTAAATACCGTAAAACGGGGTGAGAAAACACAATATATCTTATATTCTTTTCCTTTAACCTGGGTGGCGGGGAAATGAACCGAGAATAACAAAGAAAATTTAAAAAACAAAATTTTTGTAACAGATTTTTTTTTAAAAAACTGTCATTTTCTGAAATTTGGTCGAATGGGGTGAGAAAACACTCTTTTTTTTTTTGGCATTAAAATTTAATCATTAAATTATTGTTATTGTACTATTGTTTAAACTATATAAACAAATAAAACACCTTTTCTCTTAATTGAGAATAATTCTGATTTTAATACTTAAATATGAATATAAAATGAGTAAATAGTATGTATATATGTTCACCATTTGGTACGGAATATCCTTAGGAATATCCGATTTGGATTTGCGAACATTGTTAGGGTATTTTTCTAAACATTGTTAGGATTTTCCGTCAAATTGTCAGCAGCAAATCAAACCGAACCACCTGAACCGCCTATTTTGGACTGAACCGAACCGTGAACCGCCAAAGGCCGTTTACAAATTTTTAGAAGGATTTGATGCACTGCTACATATATAATGTTATCAGAAAGCTACAATTAATATAATTGAACTTAATTTGCTCGCTACTCTTATCGATTTTCTAATAATCGTTTTTGGTGCATTTTAATTCGTCGTCTTAAATAAATTTATTAAAAAAAAAAAAGAAATGAAAGAAAATGATCCAGTTTAATATTAATGTTGATAATTTCAACTGAATAATATAAGTAAGTATGTATTATTTTGAAATTATTTACTAAAGTAATCATATAAGTATAAATATATAATATATCTCAAATAACGTTAAATAGTAATAATGACCATTAATTTATATCGAATACTTTAAAAATGAAGTACATATACGCAACTACATATATATAAATATAATTTAAGTGTTTCTCAACTGCTGACTTAACTGATTCTAAGATTTTATTTTTTAAGCTCTTATTTTTTGTTTTTTTGTTTCCATTAAACTTATTATCATAACATTAATTTCCACTTAAGTGTGTCATATATATATTTGATGACAAATTGAAATGCTGATCAAACTTGAATTACAAATTATTTTATTCACGAAAATTATATACATTTTTACGTTTATATTTTGCTTGCAAAACGATAATATATCGCGGATGAATTCTTAGGACGAGTAATCGCAGTCCATTTTAACGCTATATAAAATAATCAAGTTTTCCAAATTGCCGTTACATATATACTTATACAAAAATAAAAATATCATTTTAATTGTGCCATCGCTATTCATTTATTGCCAATACAACAACACCTAAGTTAAGTACCCGCAACTTATAGTAGGTACGCCATATCATTTGTAATTGTATGTAAATATTAAATAAAATCATATATTTATATCTCTCGTATGGGTGACTGTGGATAAATAATAAGATGATGAGTAAGTATGTAAGTTCTGTTGTTGTTGTTGTTGTTTTATATATTTAAAAAAAAAATTGTTATAAATAGAACGAGAATTAAGTTAAATATGCAAATAATACATAAAATGAAGAAAGAATGTTATTACAGTTAGAATCATTAGACTGTGCCGTGTTCTTCAAAATAATTTTTTTTTTCTCTAATAAAATTTACTCTCACAAATATTAACAATAATTACCTTAACATTAGTTTGTTGCATTTGTAAAAATGTTGCAATTCCATTTCGTACACGATTTTTAACACCACGAATGGTGCCTTTTGAACTTCGAATTGTTGATGTACAATTCTCAACGTCTTTATATCCGGCAAATGAATCATCCTCCTTATTTAGTTCTGGTGCCGTTTCCTTAATAACATCTAAAACATATTCGTTTACATGAAAATTATAATATTTATCATTTTCATAGTTTTTGTGCTCTTGCAATGATTTAATATTGGTGGGCAATTTAAATTCAACACATTTATTCACAGTAATTGCACATTTTTTATTATCCAACTTTTTTAATTGCTTAAAATTATTATTATTGTTAATAATAATATTATGATAGGAATGTTTCACATCACTTTGACTTGTACATTCGCCTGGATTTTGTTTATTTGATGAACGATCACGTATATCACGTAACAAGGAATGAGGCAGAAAACTGATTTTTGTAATATTATGTTCATCAGATGTAAATATATTTGAATGTGATTGGATTATTGGATGTGTTAGAAATGCATTTGGACTGGTGGCTTGTAATCGAAGGCGTTCCGATGAATTTAATGAATCACAACTTAAACTCGATTCACTTTCTTCACTATCAATATGATAACTTTCATTATGTTTATTACGATGCAGATCACTTGGCTGATGATCCGAATCCGTAAATTTTTTTGTTTTAACAATTGCACTTTTTAAAGATGGCGGTGTATTTTCTAAATCACTACATGTTCCGCTATCTAATGTATCACTAGGTGAACATTGACCACTTTTTGTCATCATATAATACATGTATGTCGGTTTGTTGACTTCTAGGTCATTACTTAATTTTTGCACCATAATATTAATTTAGTATCTCAGTTAAAATGAATTACTTACTATATTTTTATTTCTTATTTTTTTTCTGAATAATTATATTTCTTATTTGTACATTTGCACAAAATCACATTATCAAAGTATTTTCACTATAATTTCTTTTAATTATTTTTATAAATTTGATGATAAATAATAAAAAAAAAAACCAAAAAAAAATCTCAATAAATTTTTGATTTAATATTGATTTCTTGAAAGTAGAATAAAATAAAACTGAATTTAATATATAACAAGAATCTTGTATCGCAGGTGTAAATTTTAATTTAACGTTAGAGACGTTGATCCGGTCAGTGCACTTGTGAATGGTTTGTAGTTTTCTTTGAGCGTACACTTGCGTTTGAAAATTCCGACGGAGAAATGATATTTAGTGGGGGATATAAACAGTTGGTTTTTGTTTAACTGGCTGGCTGACTGGTTTGGTTTGAAAGAGATGATGTGCACCAGGTAAACTTACGTTGAGGCCTTAATAGAATTCAATTTCAATGTAAAACAACATTATAAATATACGAAAACACTGGTAGAAAAAATGATTCAGTTTATATCTCTATATTTATATGTATATCTATATATATCGAAAAGAGAACAACTAGATTTTTTTTCTTTTTTATATTTATATATATATATATATATATTTATGTTACTCTTTTTAATGATATTTCTATCTTTACAATCTGTTTTAGACTTAGTAGATATGTATCACACAAATTTACAACTTATTTGTACAGAAAGAAAAATAATACTTAATACTTAATAAATAAATAAAATAATATAAAAATGTAAGAAGTAGCGAAATGCGAAAGAAAAGAAAAAAAAAATGTTTTATTTAAAACCAGCGTGTAATTTTTAATCAGTTTTTGGAAAACGTAACGCATTATAACAATCACGTATATATTTATATATATATTTTTTGGTGTCACTTTAAGTGGCTTTCTATAATGTTTGTATTTTTTTTTTTTATCTTAATGTTTGTATTTAGTATTTATATATTTATGTTGATTGTTGGCAATCGGTACAATTTTTCTACTAAAAGATACAGGGTGCGGTCAAAATTTGTTAATGGAAACAATATACAAAGACCATATCATTAACCAAGAAAAATCAATGCAAAATAATTTCATTTCAATGAATATTCATATAAATGTGCGTAATGAAATTTTATGTATATCGAATAAAATTAAAAGTGACTTCTTCATTTTTATTCGCATGAAAATTACTATAATATATGGGAAAAAAAATCGTACATTGACATAATTTTTGAAGTGGAATTAGTTCGGGCTCTGACAAATTAAACAATATTTTTGAATAAAATAAAATCGTATATTTAAGAACGAGAATATCTTCTTCTTTTTTCCATTCGTATTGGTCGTCGCAAATGATGCCAAACTAGATATAATTGAATTGATTTAATTGTGTTGAGGTGACTCCCTGTAAAATTAATTTTAATTAATATTTCAGATTTTCAAATAACGTTAAATTTTTGTTATTTAGCAAATGTAAGTATTTTCAAAATTAGAATTTATCTCGGTAATATTCCTAAACGTTCTTTAAATATTAAACGATATATGAAATAATATAGAAATTATACAGAAATAAATTGTAGATAGAGTTGAGAAAGATCTACAATCAAACTTTGCAGAAAAAATATTACTACCAAACAATTTCTATACTACAAACGCAGGGCATAAAATAAGAAAAATTCATTACTGCAAATCCTGGAGAAGCCGGAGGTGATTTTTTTTTTCATTTACTAAGCCTAATTTGCTTAGAAATTGACCACTAAATTATATAACATGTAGATGTACTAATAATAGTTTCTATTTTGTTGTAAGTAAA